>OX411559.1:29897652-30155450 GCA_948146395.1 Fragum whitleyi | reverse complement strand
TCTCGATTTTGCTTCCTGGAAAACTAACTAGTGCGCGCACCAAATGTGTGAGCCAACGAAAGAATCAAGTTCGAAAGCCACCCCTGGGATCTACCTTGGGACCTCTTGGTCAAAAGACCAATCATCTACCTCAGATCAGACCACGGGCACAGAGTTCATGCCAACGTTACAAATGCATAAACAAGACCTGTGAAAACATGATATTTTAAGTTATAGTGGGCAGATCTGTGCATACTATATACTTACATTTACTTAGCTTTAATATGGCTAGGGTGCATGACTAGAAACTAATGTTTTGGTCAGTTGTGATCTTATTTTTCTGAAACATATATTCTGCGTTATTATTCACCTGGCAAAGTGGGGTTTAGCCGTGACGTAATTTGACGAGTTTATTTTTCCATATATTGGGTTCTTTCAAAAGCTACTCGGCAATTATCGATAAACAACTAAATCCTAAATCCAAATGGTAAAACGTGCTGAGTGAACTGAAAACATTTCATCGTCGGGTTAGCAAAATCTCGTAACTTCAGCTCGTTCAAATTGTACATGTCGACTAGCTATATAGAAGTGAGCAGAAATAAAAAGCTGATTTACCTTAACCCTATCAGCATCGACGCGTTTCATAGGCTCCGCCCTGCCACGAGAAAAAAATATGGATTACATTCATTATTATTAGGACAGTTTAAGCTTATATAAATTACTAGGACTTCATTTTGTGCAAGTTCTAGTGATTTACTCATATAGCGCTTGTATCTGAAAATATATGAAGATCCTATGATTATTAGCTCGATCGTCTTAGAAAAGAAGCCGCGGTATTGCTATATAACCTTGGCGTTTTCGACGTAGGGGTACTAAAGCTTTGACATCTCATGATATCTCTTGTATTACTAAAGACATTCACCTGAAACTTGATACACAGGTTCGCTTTCAAAGGAGCAATCTATAACGTTTAAGGGATAACGCTAGATGCATTTTGTGCAAATAATGCCCCCACGTTCGATTTAGATTTTTCTCGTACACTACCAAACGCCGAGCTTAGGCACCAGTAGGCAGTGGTCTTGTTTATAGATATTACTTTTAAGAGAACACTTGAGTTATAATTATTTAGAGGTTGTAACAGTATCTTGAATGTCCTCTAATCTATTCCAATTCCAAAAGAGTTCACCTTCTATTTAAGCTCAGTATATATTCGTACTTTCGCAAGCACCTTATAATCCTGTAATATTTAAAGTTTGACTTTTTCTACGACCCTGAAATTACGCCCAAATCATGCCCTTCTGTCTACGTTTACCGTCCGGGTAATCAATTTTGTCGCGGTAGGGGAGGCGTTATTTCGCCTATAAACAATGATTAGTTTGCACTCGATTAATTGAATAAATGACCAAAGAAAGACGCATTTCTCCACCACAGGCAGACAATTACCTCAATTATAACGGAGGGGCGATGTCAATAATCGCATACGGTGTTAAACTTATCCTTATCGTCCGCCGAATATCAAATGCAATGTCGATCTTGCGATTAGAATGCCCAAACGTTGGCGAAACGTTTGAGAAATTGAACCACACTTTGCCATAGAAACATATTTCAAAGTAGGATGCAAGTTTTAAACGTTTGTGAATGTTTTGTGTCCTCAATGCATGGCAGGTGACTTGCAATTTGTCACCGGAAAAGAATAGACAAGTTACCGCATACAGGTACCTATGTCGAAACGATAAAGTAGCCAAATTCGTAAATCATTGCTGTAGAGCTTTTTCTCCATTATAGTTTGAGCCTGTGCGTGACATTTCCAACAATTTCACACGTACGCGAGGCACAGACTTTGAGCAGATTAGATAAAAACACAACGTAAAAAGAATATATGCTGACGCCTGATGCGCGGTTAAGATCTTATCTATCTATATAGTGCATAGTAAGGCTCTGGTCAGAGGGTGCTTGGCGCACATGTGAAATTATTGGAAATGTAACGCACAGGCTCGTATAGAACGCTCTTTTAGTAGCCAGACCGTAGCAGATCCAAGATTTTTGTAAAACGGATTCGAATTCACTAGATAAGGGACTCATTTTCCTATTGTTACCAAATTTTGACTGCATTTTCCCAAAGAAAAGAAATAATTAGGCTTCGGGGGCATCGCTTGAACCCCGGACTCCCCTCTAGATCCGCCATTGTAAGAATATTTATTTCAAGTGGATGACTGGAGCTGACATAAAAAATTGTCTAAGTTTTCGAGTGACGCCGTCGACTAAACGGCTTTCTTGTACTGATGGAAAAACCTGTGGGGAAACCAAGGGTAGGTACTGCAATCGATATGTTATAACTTAAAAACTTTTTCAAATTAAGTGAAACCCATGCAAAATAACAAACATACGTACAACTTATCAAGCTTATCAAGCCCTGGATGACAAAACGGTGAAAACTGGTAGCAAATTGTATACCGCTTTGCACGCAGGTACACGTGCAAAGCGGGGTAATATTTATTTGCAGGCACCTGCACCGTTTTGTCATCCTGAATATAGGATAAGTTTCGCCTTCGTGATCCCTTTCAATTTAACAAAAACACCAACAAACTTATGCAGCGCAAGTAAGGTATAAGTATCAAATAATTATTAGACATGCAAGCTATCTTCTTCAAAGCTGTAAGACGAATTAAAATCTTCCAGCTGACTTCTCCTTGCTATTTCTAACAGGAAATTACGGGAATAAAATATCTGTAGTTTGCAAAAATGGCTTTTACAAAGACCCCATATTGTATTTCACTATGAAATCTATTTTAGGAAAATTTCAATCTCATTCCGATAATTACTGTCCTTCGGGGAGAATTTACATCCCTTCAACAGACGACAAAATTGTTTGTTTGTTTGTTTGTTTGTATTGGGTTTAACGCCTCTTTTAACAATATCTCAGTTAAATCGCGGTGACTGGAGTGCCTGACAATGTATTTCTGGTATTTCTCTCACCAGTACTACCATTACATCCTTTCCTAGCCTTCAGCTGTTATTCCACATAGATCTTCGGTTATCAACCCATCGGTGGGCGACAAATAGTCGAAAAGATTGAGTGCCGCCGTCAGGGCTTGAACCCGGGACATATTTTTTTTGTTGTTGTTGTTTTTTGTTTGTTTGTTTGTTTTTGTTTGTTTCATTTTTCCTCTATATTCATGTTGAATTTAATTGATGATTTTATCTTTTTTAGTCACTTTGTAGCGTTTTTCGAGTGGTTTGAGTGAGTGGAATGAAAGAATGGATCGCTGAGTGCGCGATTTAGAATTGTTTTAGATTGAGATGGATGCCTCTTTAGCCTAGTTGTTTATGCACTCGGCCCTTGACCTGGAGGTCCGTGGTTCGAGTCCCACTGTCGCCGGGATGTGTGTTTATGGGCAAAATTTTTAATAGCCAGCCCCAGTTTACCCAGCTTTAGAATCGGGTAGCAGTGGGTTTAAACTACTTCCTCTCTCTCAGGGACGTGAAAACATCAGGATTGAGTGTCGAGAGCGACTCTATAAGCTTAAGCTTTCGTCGCCAGCGAACTATCATAAATTTGTATAAACAAAAACTAAAGATGAATGTCAATTTCACGATGTAACTTAAAGTCAACAAGTAAAAGTCTGTGTTCACTGACTAGGGTCGGCGCTTTTCTCACTATCCAGATGGTCCTATTTTGCTGAACGGGTCACATTGATATTAACCGGAAAGTACTTTCATAAAAAAGGCATTTATTAAAATTTCTATAAATAATGAAAATGGATATTCTATGGTGTTTAAGATCAAAGGTAAAATCTCGATAAAGCGAAACATTTTACGTCATAATAACGAATTTTGAGAAGTTTGTTACTATGTAACGGTCTAGGCTTCACATCTTTTTGGAGAAAAAAGAAACAATTTTGTCGAGCCAGCTTGCGTTGAACGAAACATATGCGACCCGTCACGTGAAAAAGGACTATCCGAGAATTCTGTTAAATGAATTATTGAAAAAGAGGTTTGATCCAGTATAGGTCAACCAGAAGTCGCTTTGGAAAAATTCTTTCATTGGAAGGTGGGTTGATCATACTAGATTCAGAAAAAAAGCTCAGTGCAAAAAATTTCGACCCCAGTCAGTCTGCGCACTCCGCGCAGTCTGACTAGGATCTACACTTTAACCACTACCCAGATGGTCCTTTTTCACGTGACGAGCCACATATCTAAATCTAGTTATGACAACGACAGTTTATGTATGTGCGTTATTGCGTCAGTTCTTCCGTCCGTCCGATATTGCCCGGAAGATTACTCTTACATTTATGGATGGAATTTACATTCACTCGACTAACTTTTTTCTACATCATGATAAGATGTGCCATTTGAAAGACATTTTCAGATAGCACCAAGGTAAAGGTCATAGCGTGAGGTCAAACGTTAAAATGCGAGCTCGACATCAGTTGTCCTGCGACAACCACCTAGTATGTTTGGTTTCGACTATCTAAAACGACCAATCTGGTTGGCTGAAATTTGATTCATACACCCAAAATACAGTTTGGATCATAATGAAATGATACGTTGAATAAGTTTAGATTGATTTTGGAATGAAATTGCATAGATGGGAGGAGCGACTTTTGAATTATTTTCAAGGGAGGTAAAGCATAATCGATAATTTCGTTCAATTGGACGAAAAAATCGATACTTTTTGCCTTCCATTAATAAGATATACGTACTTTTCTGATTTTGTTTACAAAGGACAATTCAAACTTCTTAAAATCAATACCAGCCAATAGAATTGTTCATTTTTTTTATTTGGAGCGCTTAGCGAGTGGTTTTGAATGGTACTGTATTTATCGAGGCGAGTATTAATATTACGATGTGATTAACTATGTTATGTTGAGAATCTGTTTTTGGTGCAAAAAATAAGGTAAAATGCCACTCTTTGTCGCTGAAATAAGAATTTAAAAGAGGAAAATAAGGTTTTGATTAACAAAAAAACAAAAAAAAAAACGAAGAGTATATTTGAGCCAGTGTTTGACATTTCAAAAAAATTCACATGTGCGCAATGTTGAAACTCGGATCAGCCTGTGCGGCCGCATAGTCTGATCCGAGTCTTAACTATGCACTCAAAAGATTGCTACTGACCTAAAATCGCTGTTACTATCCAAAATCATGTTCATGCACTGCTTTATTACCATGGCTACTCAACGTTTTTCCATCATACACGCATGAAATTGTTGAAAATGTCACGCACAGACTGACTTCTATTTTAGTGCAATATTGATTGATCATTTCAAATAATAGTGAACAAGAAAAGTTTTATTTTTACGTGTGGCGGAGACGCGAGTTTAAATATAGCTTTGATTCTTTGGTAGATGAAATGAAATGAAACTACAGCTCAATAAGAAATTCTGAAATCGGCCCAAATTCTTATGAAAAGCTTCGATCGAGATTTTCTTTTACAGTAAATATGGTATACACATATCAATCGCCTAAGACCCGATTCTAACAACAAAATGAAACACATAGTGTCAAAAATGCTAAATATTTACGCGTCAGTACGCTAAAAGAAGCAAGAATGTTAAATAAAAGTGCCTAAATGATAAATATATATTTCTGGTTTAAAGCGTTTGGCTGATTCAAATGTGACCTGTTACACGAAAAGAAACCTTTCGGTTACTCTGTAAACTTTATATTTAAAAGAAAGATTCAGTCCATCATAGATCAATCAGAGGTCGCATTCCAAAAATTCGTTTACAGGAAGGTATACTGATCATTCTAGACTATGACAATCGGCAATTGCGAAGAGTTTTGACTCAAGTCAGTCTTGCACAATCTGCGACTCGACACATAAGGCACCATTCGGAGCATCGCTCGGACATTTCCGTAAACTTGAAAGTACCCCGGACGTAAGTGTAGTAATTTTTGGTCTATTTTAGGCAATTCGGCTCTTGGTGGTACTTTGGTTAATACGCTTGAAGAAAAGCTAATTCCTTTAATACTTTCAGATCGCCTATAGAGTTTAATTTGGCATATCATGATTTGAAAGCAAAACGCAGCAAAACACTGCTTTTTGTTTTCAAATCATAGTATGTCCGATTTTTGCCTAACGTCGATTTTGTTTTTCGCAGCGTCATTCTGTTATATATGTGACGTCATATAAACCCACGTGCGAAATGACGCGCTTTCGTGGATGCGCCCGTATTATTCCCGAGGTCTATTCCGTAGAATCGCCGAGGGTTCCCGATTGATAAGGCACAACCTAGATGGTCCCCTTCGACTGACTATACTTTATTCAAACATCCTGGAATCGATTCGATTCTTCTTCAGTTAAGCCATCTTTCCCGCCCAATAGAACAACGTAATTATATAAGGAGAATGCCTTCAGCAAAAAATAAGGAACTAGAGAAAATTATCTTTTTGGGGACGATTTTGGAGGAGAAAAGTATGCATACTCATAGGAAAATGGGCTATGGTATACTAGATTCATTTCGAGTACAACCAGAAGGTCAAATAGGTATGAAACTATACCTAATACATGAATATACGGCCAATAAAAAAAAGTTGAGGAATACTGAAAACAGAAATAAAAGTTTAATACTATTTTGCTATTGATGTATAAGTATAGGATAGAAAACGAGTGCCGTGGTATATGGGAAATAGACACGAGCTTCAGCGAGTGTCTATTTACCATATACCGTGGCACGAGATTTTCTATCTGACTTAGACCACGTTTTTCTATCATTCTCTGTAATTTTTACCCGAACATCTGGACAACGAAAATGAGTAAAACTCGCTGTGATATTACTGTTATTATGTTTAATTATGCCAAAACTACATGTATACTTATGAATCTATTATCGTTACTATTGCAGCTCTTTTGCATGTACGCAACTGTAGAAAGGCTTTTGTAAAAAGCGATCAAATAATATGCTCGACACCTTCTTAAAATGACACGGCACACAAAATCTGTCAAGATTCACGTGCACGACTCACTTTCAGTGTATATCTGTAAATACAATGCTAGGATTGTATCTGTGATTTTCATTTTTGAAATACTGCTCTCTGATTGGCCGATTCGCTTCAAGCGTGGTCTAAGGTATTCTGTCCTGCGTTCAGGGTGACGAAAGGTGCAAACAGTTTGCAAATTATACCCCGCTTTGCACAAAACTGCACGTGCAACGCAGAGTATAATGTGCTCACTGTTTGTACCGTTTTGTTATCCTGAACGCAGGGCTGGCTTCGTTTGTTTGTTTGTTTGTTTGAATGGGTTTAACGCCGCTTTCAACAATCTCACAGTTATATCGCGGCGGCCGGAGCACCTAACAATGGATTCCTGGTATTTCTTTCACCTTTACTACCTTTACACCCTTTCCTAGCCTCCGACTGCTATCTCACATAGGTTTACGATTATCTACCCATTGGTGGCTGGCTTTGTATTGTGTATATGTAAAAAAAATGACAAAAGACGGTTAATGTCGTATGATCTGTGAAATTTTAGTAAAGAACTTTGAAACTTTTCAGAGATTAATAAGTACGCTCACAAAAATTTGTGGAATCATTTGCATATGCATATTTTTCAGAAATAAAAATATGAAAAAATAAATGAGACATTTTTAAAGCTGATCTTTATTATCTCAACAGTTAAAACATCAAGCTGAATGATTTTGGAATCATTTTAGAATGAAATTGATTGAGTGCGTGGAGCGAGTTTTGGGTGGTTTTCAAGGGAGGTAATCCAATATCGCTAATTTCGTTCAATTAGAACAAAATTAGCTACATTATTACCTCCCTTTAAAATGTACATACCTTTCAGTTTGAGTTTCTTAATGGACATTTCAGACTCTTTAAAGTCCACACCAGCCAATAAGATCGTAGAATAATTTGATCGATTTGAATTGAATGCTGAACGTCTTGGCCGAATTCGATATGTTTTCTGAAGATTTCAGGGCGTTTAGTGAGTGTTTGGAATGAAGGCTAAGAGTGCTGAGCAAGCGATTTAGAATGGTTTTGATTGGAATGGGTGTCAATTTCACAATGTAAATAACTGTATTCCGTTGATAATAGCGTAATTTTGATATTGATGGGCGAAGCAAGTTAATTCTTTCTGATCTGTGTTCAAGATGTAAAAAGTTTTTGCACGTTTTTTTTAATTTCGCCAACGTTTTAAGGTTGAACGCAGATGTGATATACACATAGAGGGTATTGAAAAGGGGCCATAAAATTCCGGTCTTTTGAGCTAGTCATCTATAAGCAGTTGAAAACGAGACTTTGCCTAGATTATAAATCTGTTCTAATTCTCAACTGATTTTTTTTTTCAAAGTAAGAATTAAAATAAATGTATGAAAATAAAAGAGAAAATTAGTAAGTTGTTATTCATAGCAAGTTGTTTATATTATCTGTTATAACCATACTTTCATTGTTGAATTACAATAGAATCAAAGCTTGAATCTCAGTTTGAAATTTGGATAAATTTTCATTTTCGAATGAGAAAAAAATTACCATCTCGCGGTCCCTGATAATACCGTCTAAAAAATACATTTATCTTTCTTGCAATTTTCTATTTATCCACAATCTTTTCCAGAAACCAACAACTAAGGGTCTTAAAACCAACTTCAGCGGGTAAAAAATATGAGCATAATTCTCGAATATCTAAATGTGAGGACATCATGCAAATATCTTCCACGTAAAGCACGTTAATTATAGGTTCTCAAACTGGGTTGTTTTTGTCTGTCTTCCATAGGTGTTTCTATTATGGATCGCTTCGAGAGACACGTGCATGATTATATCTTTGACGTCAAAACACGTCAATGGAGGATGCCACTTTTTTGCATAGGTCGAAAACTTCGTCAGATAATCACAAATTTTGCGGCCATCAAATAGGATGAATTTTGACTTCTCGCCGATTATTAAAGCCGATCATGCCACCAGGTTACTAAAAATATTGTTTGGCTAACTCGTAACTTTACCTTACTGTTGAACACTTCGTTTCCATAGATATACCTCTGGTATGAAATTCATAAATGTAAATGAGCGCGTGACTGATTCTTTTAGAGAAAATTGCACGTGCAAAAGCCCGTGCGCATCTAGATGATTTTGTATTATCATATAGTGCATGTAATAAAAGGATAGCAATAGAAAAATTTGCGCACATTCTGAAAGTAGGACGTGCACAATAAGTTGATGCGAAATGAATGGCATAATCAAGGTACGTATTTGAATCGAAATTTTGAGTTAAAGTACAATCGCTAGAGTTTGCGATAACATTTTGATTTTCTTTTCTTTAAAATTTGCTGAAAGTCACTTCACTTTGTGCGCGTCAACAGCAAAGGTACGGGGGCATTACCGGCTTCAGAGAAATTTTGTATATTTTTCAAAGTTTACCATATGTTAATACTATTCAGGATAAAATTCCTCTCTAGACAGCTATGTTCATAAAAATATAAAAGTAGTACATAAGACAGAAACATTTACGGACATATTCTTCTCTTTATATTTTTGAAATATCAAATAACATTTAGTTACATCGTGAAATTGACATTCATCTCAATCAAAACCATTCAAAATTGCTCACACTGCGCTCAAATCATTCATTCAAAAAACTCACTCATATCGATAAAAAACGCTCCGAAATCATGAGAAAACATTTCGAATTTTTCAAGACGATCAACATTTATTTCCAACCGATCAAATTATCCTACGATTCTATAGGCTGGATTTTATTTCAAAGTGTCTAATTACTCAACGGGGCAAATTAACAGAAAAGAACGAATATCTTATTAAAGGGGGGGTAATAAATATCGCTAATTTTGTTCATCTTGAACAAAAATAGCGATATCGGATAACTTGTAACTTGTACTCAAAACTCGCTCCACACACTCATTCATTTTCATCCCAAAATGATTCTTCTTGTCAATTTTACGTTAGTGTTAACTATAAGTGAAAATAACAGGATTTAAGACATTATTTCTGTTTTTTATTCTCTCTTTTTTTTCAAAATAACATTCGCTATTATTTGGTAAAATTGCAATTGAAATATATTATACCAATGTACTTTTTCTAAAAAAGATTTTTTTAAGTCCTTGTGTGAATGAAACATGTAAACGTTTATAACACAAACGCTTTGGATGAGATTACCATTTGATTCAATCGATTTCTAGCAATAATTAAATTATCTGTCTTTCCATCACCGATTAAATTTCTTTATAAAGGTAACGGTTAAATCGGCGAAATGAACTCATTTTCGGGGGTATTTTTCAATATCATCAATTCGAGTTGATATCAAAAAGTTTGTTCCTACCTTATATAATGACTTCTAAAATTTCAAGGTTTTTCGAACAACTTGCGTAGAGTTGTGTTAAGGACATGCGTTACTAGACAAATTTAGAACGTTATATATTCGTATCGAAACCTATTGAATATATCCGAAAATGAACACCGGTGTGAAATCTGAAATATGGTCAATAACCCAACAAGCGAAGTTTTTGTACAATTCAGAGGAAGTTTTAAAAGGCTTGTTCTACCTTAAGGTCTTTACAGCGGGCGCTGGCAGTTATTTCTGTTGACTGAACGAGATTTAAAAGTGACTATCTTTCTTACCATTGATTTTTTTGGATTTGAAACGTAAAATGTGTGTATACTATCACAAGGGCAATCCATAACATGTACTTCGGAAAGGTTTGATTGCAACTTGCATAATGTTAGCTTTAACTCAAAATGCAGAATTAATTTTGTCTCGATATATTTTGTGTACAATAAGCTACAAACAAACGAGAGAACGATATCTAAATTAACTGAAGAATTTACTGTACACGATCTTGATAATTTTAATAAAACGTGTGTTTAGCTTAGTTCCTTGAGATAGGCCCAGTCATAGCGAAACGCAATGAAAGCGCGCCGGACTATCATTCAAAAGGTGCCGGGTACGATTCTCGACGGCGACTGTCATTTTCTCCGACTATTTTTTTCCACTAATGGGTTGATAAGCGTAAACCTATGTTGGATAGCAGCAGGAGACTTTGAAAGGATGTAATGCCAGTGCTGGTATTACGTGCTCCAGCCTCTGCAATTTAACTGAAATATTGTTGAACCTCACCGAAAGAAATCATTGTGATAGTTTAAGATTATAACGATGAGGCTATATCGTGGCATAGATTTACCACCATACTTAAATGCAACTTAAGATTTAAACCCAATTTTTAGTAAATGTGAAGATGTGTACTTTCTAGTTGCAACGAGTTAATTTCCTTTAAACAGCAAATTAACGACATTTGAATTCGCGACCGAAACTTTTGAAGATTACAACATGGATATTTTCTATTTATACGGATTTCAAAAGGAACCCGACGTCCGCTTCACGTCATTCTTCGATAGAAAATCGGAATAGATTTAATTAAGCGTCTCTGAACATAGAAATGCAATTTCACGCATTGAATTTATACCCTGTAGAGAAAATCTGTATTTCAAAAGGCAGAGTGCGTTAATCCGTATGCATGATTGGTCTTACATTATAGTTTAGTGTCATCTCTTACTTAACTCTTATCCTAACTTTTGTTTATTGAGCCTGTGTGTGAAATTTCCAACAAATTGGATCGAGCTTAAGTTGCAAGCATTGAACAGCATGGACAGTTCCACTGTACAGCAGGAAGATTGGCTGTCTGTCTGAAGGCACTTTTAGACTTCATCTATTTACAAGTGCAAAAAGTGGAAAGCAAAATCTCTAGCTAGACTGTCAAGATGCACAGGCTGGCCGGAGTTCTTGCTTGGCCTACATTATGAATTGTTGGAAATGTCGCTTACAGCCTTAATTGGTATTTTTTCGAGATATTTCAGCTAGTCTAGACCCCACTTCTTCTATAATAATTTAGTAGAAAGTAGACATTGTAGACTAAGATTAGACTGTGAAGGCTAATCATGTTCTGTGATGTCCGTCAAAGCATCGTTTACCACAGAAAAATGCTATGAGCAGCATGAGACGTGTTTATGCTACACTGTTCTGCTTTACAAATATTCCTTCTAAATAATTTTAAAAAACTAATTGATCCAGAATGACAAAAGGCCAAACTTGGGAGTATCGTAAAATATTAAATCTAAAAGTGTATCTTTTGTATGCGAGCAACTATTAGGATCAAGCATAGGTCAGCCTAAGGTCGATCAAATAATAAATAACAAAATCGAAATTCGGCCCTTCGTTCTGGATGACGAAAAGTTCGCAAACTTTTAAAAGTTAAAGATCTATCTAACTTAGCACGCAAGTGCTCGTTAAAGGCGAGACATGCATGTGGCATGTGTGCTCACAATTTCAAGATATATATATAATACATACTTAGTGTATTATATGAAGAAAAATAGCTTACAAGGTTGGGAGAATTGAATATTGTCGAGGCTCTGCCGAGACAATTATCAATTCTCACAACCGAGTTAGATATATATATTTTTTTCATATTATATATAGTATCTATTCGATATTTATTTTATTTTGTCTTGTTTTCATCGATGTTTCTAACAGATATGCAAGTTTCTCAAAATAACAACATTATATCTTTGTTCTTAAAAATAGCTTTGTGATATCATAAAAAAATATGATACAGTATTTTATCATACGAATATTTGTATAGTTATAATATAAATCCAGACTAAGATGGATAACCCTTAAAGCATTTTTGTAAGAGTTATGCCACCTAGATGCCACCCGCATCTCAGCGTTTGCACCATGTTATATTTATGTCGACAAATATACACAAAGAAAGTCCGTCTTGGCGTCATAAAACTTCTTCTTCCTACTATTGCGTCAGTTAGTTTAATTTTTTTTGTAAACTTTTTAATATATATTTCGGAGAAAATAACCTAAAATTTATTTATCGCCATCTTGTAAATCAATTAAGATCTAATTTACTCTGTTAAAATGAATAACTTTAAAATTGGGAAAGACGTTCTCATTATAACCCTTTTCTTAAATTTATATTCAACGTTTCGCCAGGTTTCAGCTTTTGCTAAGCATGTCTGGATTAATTTAAAAAAAAGAAGATTGAGCACTATTGCAATCATTTTTTAGAAAAAAATAAATGGCCTTTTGCGACTGTCATTGATTGATTGATTAAATGGGATTTTACGCAGTTTTCAACATTTTTTTAGTTATATCGTAGCGGCTGGAGAGCCTAATAGGGGATTCCTGGTATTTCTCTCACCAGTACAACCATCAAACCTGTTCCTAGCCTCCAGCTGCAATCTCACATAGGTCTACGATTATCAACCCATTGGTAAGAGACAAATAGTCGGAAAGAATGAGTGCCGCTGTCGGGGATCGAACCCGGGATCTCTACATTGACTTCGCGACGGTCATTCAAAAGTTGCTAGCCATTTGTTCGAATATATAAAGTTAGATTAAAAAAAAATGCCCAGAATTAATAACGCAAAGAAATTTAATCGGTGATTGTTTTTAACGATTTTCTAATTAACTGAATGAATGGGATGAACGCGTTATGAATGATATTAAAGGGAGGTAATACGATATTGATAATTTCGTTCATGTGCGAAATTAGCTATATATATAATACGTACTTAGTGTTTTGTATGAGAAAAAATATCTAACGAGGTTGGGAGAATTGATCATTGTCGAGGCTCTGCCGAGACAATTATCAAATCTCACAACCGAGTTAGATATTTTTTCATACAGCACACTAAGTATGTATTATATTTATCTTATAACCTCTATTTTTCTTGTTTTCGTCGATGTTTTTTACTAAAATGCACGTTTCTAAAAATAACTGCATTATATCATTGTTCGAAAAATAACTATGTGATATCATAAAAAATATTATATGGGTTGTTATCACACAGATATTTGTATAGTTATAAGATAAATACAATTGCCACTCATAAAGAAACAGTCACAAACTTGTCTATATTAATTTGTTTGTCTTCCCCAATGAACTTTACGAGCGAGTTTAAATGATTGCTTTTGCAGGATTGAAGATTGTTGACTTACTAGCTTAAAAAGAAAACAAACCGGGATTTAAAAAACACGCCTTCTGCTGGAAATGATATAAAACAATTAAAATAATGCGGTTCTAAAAAATAGAAATAAACGGTGGTATCTCGAAAAGTTCACACCGTTCTCCGAGTTGTTTAAAAGTCAAGTTTTTTGTTGTTGTTTTTTTTTTTTTTTTTTTTTTTTTTTTTGTTTACTGTGCATAACGCCCACACACTATTTTGTTTGTCTATGGAATGGTAAGAAATGCAACACTTTGTATCGTAGGCTGAAAGCAAAAAAATAGTATATATTTATACTTTGTAAAAATACATACCATGTTTTTACTCAAAGCCATCGATATAACCATGTAAAGCTGCTATAAGTAGCTTTTTATGGCATACAACTATGCTGACTTGGCACAAATTCTGCAACGGCACATAATCTTTAAGCTACATGTATTTATTATGACGTTAATTAATTTCTGAATTGCAGTTAATTGCATCGTGAAATTGCTTTTCACCTTGATCAAAACCATTCTAAATCGCTCGCTCTGTGTTCCATTTATTCATTACAAACACTCACCAACACCATACAAAACACTAAAATTATTTCACCATGTCATTTTCAAGATGTTCTTAAATGTATTTGAGGCAGAAAAAAAGAGAAAGAATTCGATTGGGGGTTGATAATCATAGACCTATGTGAGATAGTAGCTGGAAGCTAGGAAAGGATGTGATGGTAGTACTGGTGAGAGAAATACCGGGAATTCATTGTTAGGTGCTCCAGCCGCGCGATATAACTGAAAGATTGTTGAAAGCAGCGTAAAACCCTATTTAAACAAAAAAAAATCTCATTCGAGTCCATTTCGTGAGCAACAAGAACTACATCGCACTCGTGGCTCGGAAACTCAACATAAATTTTGCATTTGATGGTCACCCAATAAATTGCATATCTCAGTAGAAACAATAACGTTTATCCTGTATTTATCTAGTAAACATCAAGTAAACCGTCTTCAGTCGACAAAAGTGCTGTACCTACATTTAAAAATTTCCATCGCCAACTAACGAGTTTCTCAATTAAATTTTAATTCAGACTCGAGACTTCAAAAGATCTTCCACTAGCGAGCGATAAGAGTAAGATACATCATGAGGATAATAATTATCTATATATAGGTCAGCAAAGACCAAGGGCAAAATATCTCGAGTACCAAATGCAATAAAATATTGGCTATCTAGTCAGGGAAAATAAAGATTGAATCATTTGTCCAGTATAATTGTGTATTGCTGTGAATATATCAAGGCTAGGAATATGAAGTAATTGGTCCTAGTTTTCCTTTTTCCTAAACATTTATAAATGAATTGCTAAAGTACTATTATCCACTATACTGAGGAAATTATTGTAAAAAAATGTCGCAATGCGATAAGAAAATCCGTTTGTTGAATTGCGTCTATTTCACCTTTTAGAGCCACCATCATAGCGCAATTGGTAGCCCGTCGGACTGTCAGTCTAGCGGTCCCGGATTCGATCACTGACGGCGGCACTCATTCTTTCCGACTATTTGTCTCTCACCAGTGGGTTGATAATCTTAGACCTATGTGAGATAGCAGCTGGAGGCTAGGAAAGGATGTGATGGTGGTACTGATGAGAGAAATACCAGAAATCCATTGTTAGGTGATCCAGCCGCCGCGATATAAATGGAAAAATGATGAAATCGGCGTTAAACTCCATTCAATCAATCAATTCACATCACAGAACCAAGCAGTCTTCTATGTAACTCTTTCAATTAATTTTCGGCTAATACCTTCTTCAGAAAATACAGCATTTCTTAACACTTAGAACATCCATTTTTCTTCAAAATTTAATATGGTTTCATTCACGAATCACAGAATCGAAAATGCGTTATTTTTATTTCTATCCCACGTTCAAGGTCATAAATTAATTTCATTTTTAGAAACGTTTGTACTAAAACAAATATTTTGTTGTCGAAAAAAATCCCTTTTACAGTATATAGTTTCTACTTCTGTATATAACTTCGCACAAACAATATGACATTTGATATTTAATTATATTGTCGCGAATCTCTGTAAATATATACTGAGCGACTTTGAAAACGCAACACTTAAAAACATCACTAAAAAGCAAATATAAGTGAACAGACTCGGACTAAAATTCACTTTTTTTTGTTACTTTAACAAGTTACCTTCTATCCAACATCAAATTTATTTTGAAAAATTTTCTGGTATTCCATATACCGTGACAATTTTTAAACATACCCTCGAAAGTTAAAATTTCTCCATAGCCCTAGAAAGAGTAAACAGTAGATTGCTATGCCGAAGCTAACCAAAGCTTCATATCAAATGAAGATTTGGTCGAATCAACAGAGTATCTTATTTGTATGATTTTAGCTAAATTTGGTTAAGTAAAATCCACTTTTCCGTGCTCAAAATTCATATTTACTTTCTTTCGTTTAAAAGTCGCTCAGTATATATTACTACAAAGGAATGTCAAATACATTTGAACCTGTGCGTGACATTTTCAACGAGTTCATAAGTGCGCTTAGCAAAGACTCTGGCCAGTCTGTGCATCTGCACCGTCTGACCAAAGTCTTCACTATGCGATTGGTAGATAAAAAAAGGTCTCAAAGTATCTGTAGACAACCAAGCAGTCTTATGATTACTCTAAGTGACTGTCTATGCTGCTAAATGTTTGCAACTCACAAAAATGTCATATTGTTGGAAATGTCACGCACAGGCTCATTTATAAACGATGAAGATAACTGTCAGTATTTTACCCTTTGTAAGCTTCGAACTTATGACTGTACTGCAACTTATAGCTTCCAATGCCTTGCACTTAGTTTGTGAAATATACAATTAGAAAAAAAAAGATCGGTTCAAGAAGCCAAATCGGGTCAGGGTGGTTAAGATGGTCAGTTTACGATAAATCAGTCAATGAAATAGATCAAACGGATTATTGAACTCTTAACATAATTCAAATTGTTAGCGCCTCATAGGTTCTTATGAAAAAAGGAAGCTATGTATAAAACTTGTACGCAATTTTTTATTAAAGGGGGGTAATCAATATCGATAATTTTGTTCATCCTGAACAAAATTTTTGATATAGGATTACCTCCCATTAAATTCACTCAAAACTCGCTCGAAACACTCATTCAATTTCAATCCTAAGTCATTCTAAAATCATTCACCTTGTCAATTTCACGATGTTTGTAACTATAACTTATTTGATTAATAATTAATCGATAGAAATATATCGAAGATTGTAACTTTGATGTGCTTGTCGTATGAACCAATCATGACTTCAGTTTGGCTAGATTTTCAGTTTCAATGCTCAACAAAAAGAAAATGTTTCGCTCCTTCGTATTTGTTACTTGTCTTTTCTTTTCAAGAAGTAATTGGTTAAACCTGACCTTATGTACATTATTATATTCGAATGACGTCATTGGAGTATAATATACGACTTTAGACATATTTGTTTAGTATGAAATTAGACAATAATGCTTCACTAAAGTATACGATATATTTGATTCCGTTAATTGTAACAAATAGCTAGCAATTTCAACTTCATAGGACGTTCCTCTGTAAAAACGCACATGTTTTAACCGACGAAGATAAATTACACACAAATCAAGCTTTTGATTTCTAAAAATGCTAGATCTGTTCCTTAAAAACGATTTTGATGCGTGCACCTTCATAAGATATTGATGTAAAGCGATTACCGATGCGGGGGACAAAATATCTCGGGTCGATTTGCAAAATCAAAATACTTGAACTAATTCTGATTAAGAAACACTTCATGAAATCGGACTTTAATACATCCTCAACTCGATGATATATTTCATGTTTAAGAGATGAAGAGAATATTTCTTAATTCATGGAGTCGTGAAACCAATGTTCTGGGCCAGAGATAATAAACTTTCTCATTCTCAACTGAGAATTTTCTCAAATGTCAACTTGTGATTGAAGCGGTTATTTTGTGAAAATGATTATATAAATATATGAAGATAAAAGATAATATTAATACGTTTGGGTAATTTTAAATTTACAACTTATTATTATCATCTTTTATGTTCATACATAAATATAAGTTCTGAATTTGAGAAAATTCTTAGTTGAGTGCGAAAAGGGTTTTTGTAACCTTAGACCCCGATCAGGCTGTAAGAATGCTCGCAGCGGATTTATAGATAATTGTATTTTTTCCCTTATCAGAAGATAAATGTAACCTCTTTTAGGTCATTTGTGTTATATTTAAGTGTTTCAGATGGACGTTGATTCAAACTTTGTTTACGATGTTTATGAAAATAATTCACCTTAGGTCTTATGTACGAAACCGGCAACCCCCATACTGGTTGAATTGATCCCGATATCAGACAACTTATCTCCAAGAAGGAACAAAAACACACACCCAAGTGTCGCTTCCCTACTTTGTTAATCGATAAGTTTAAAAATTTAAATATTTAAAGATCTACTTAAATATACATAAATAGATCCCATATTTAGAAATAAACATTTCGAGTTTAATCCTTTTGGGTTGAAAAGTCGATCTTTCATAAATATGGCATTGGTAAAATTTCTCAATGGTAAAACAAGGTTTCTGATACATATCTACTGAGATCATTCTACCTTCATGTCGAAGATTTTGGATATTTCACCGCCGTTGATCCGAGCTTAAACAAATCTCCTTTTTTTCAAAATTCTAGTTTAAGGAGTTACTGAACGGTTCTTTTTCGCGTTATGCATTATATCCATTATAGTTTTACTCTACTTCTTTTCGGGGAATCTCCAAGGTCTGTCTAATACCGTGTTCAAGTCTTAGACGACGCATCTGCGATACCGCGAAAAAGCTCATTTCTGATGTAATGTAAATGAATACAATTTCACTTGAAATTTCAAATATTCCATCAAAAGAGCACTTCTCGTGGTTGTAAGGTTCAAATTATTAGGAAACCTGGTTACAACGTTAAAGTTTATGATCCCGGGTTCGATCTCCGACGGCGGCACTCATTCTTTCCGACTATTTGTCTCTCACCAATGGGTTGATAATCGTAGACCTATGTGAGATAGTAGCTGGAGGCTATGAAAGAATGTAATGGTTGTACTGGTGAGAGAAATACCAGGAATCCATTGTTAGGTGCTCCAGCCGCCGCGATATAACTGAAATAATGTTGAAAGCGGCGTTAAACTCCATTCAATCAATCAATCATTAAATTTATGACTTCAGAAACGTTGCGAAACTACAGTTAATAACATCGTGAAATGCACAAAGTGAATGGTTTCGAAATTATTTTGGAATGAATAAGAATGAGCGTGTGGAGCAAGTTTTGGGTGAAATTAAAGGAGAGTAACCAATATTGGTAATTTTGTCCAAGATGAACAAAAATGCTATGTTTATTACCCCCCTTCAACAAAATATACGCACTTTTCTGTTTGTGTGTCTTCATGTACCAATCAGACCTTTAAAAATCACGCTAGGCCAATAAAATCGTTGAATAGATTTGAATTTTGGTCGATTTCGAAGTGCTTTCTAAAAATTTTGAAACGTTTTTGAGCGATTTGAGAGAGTGTTTGGAATGAATGAATGAATGAATGAATGAATGAAGCGCTGTGTGAGCGATTTAGAATGGTTTCTGAATCTCAATTTCACGATGCTGTTTACTGTACACGGGCCCTCTACCCTTAAATCATGCAAACGCGCACATGTTTATTAGGGAAAATGATTTTGTTCGCAGTTCCAAGTTTTAGAATTTATAATGTCTGTAATAGATGGGGACATGCAAAACGCGAGCATCAAAAGAAAGCCCGTGCAGAGCAAGTACGAATACGCCTAATTTGTTAAAGTACGTAGATCGTTTATCATCACCGAGTGTAAATTGTGACAAATTATTATTGTACGCTGTAACAACGATACAAATGAGGTCACAAATCCATGGTGTCAATTTAGCTTGAAATAGATCTATGACGTTTGTCATATAATCAAAAATCTCAAAAGATTCATAAAACACAAAGGCCAAAATGCATTACAAATGTTTTAGTGGTAAGCTTGGGGTTAAACCTCATATTCTATAGTGTTGATTCACTTTTTGAGTGCGCAAACATTTGCAGAGTACCCGAAAAATGCTTTAATGTCCGAGTGCGAAGCACGAGGGTGTTAAAGCGTTTTAAGGGTCTCTGCAAATGTAAAAGCCCGACAAAACGTGAATTGACACTTTTATTGCATAAAAAGAAAGACTCAAGTCTTCAATCAAGAGTAGATTTCCATATGATTTATAGAATCGCTTCAAAACTACCTCCAAACCCATGAATGTGCCAGGGCCGACATGTTATAAGTAGTTTCAACAATTTATTGTATCGTTTAAAACAAGCCACTTATTTGCATTAGCAACTTTCTTTGATCTCCTGGCGAGGGTCGAAAACCAACAGTTAGTTACATCGTTAAATTGACTGTCATTCCGATCAAAAACCATTCCTAATCTCTCACTCAGCGCTCCATTCATTCGTTCCAAATGTTCACTAAAACCATTCAAAAACGCTCAAAAATCACCAGAAAATGATTCAAATTATAACTACATTCGAAATAAAAATCGGTAGATAATATCCATGATCACACTAACATAATTGAATTACGTAAGCGTATGATGAGTTCGTGAAGACGTAGAAAGCTATTTATAGAATCTGTAAGCGTGTTTTATAAAGGGGAGTAATTGATATCGCTAAATTTTGTTCATCCTGGACAAAATTAACGATATTGAATTACCTCCCTCGAATTTCACCAAAAGCTCGCTACACACACTCTCCATTTCACTCAAAATTCATTCCAAAATCATTCATCTATCAATTTCACGATGTTCTTAACTATATATATCCACAAAACGATAATTGAAGACTCTTGTCAGACGTTGTTTATACACAGGCTGGCTAAAAGCTTTGCCAAGTCCACACGGGAAATTTTATTAGATAGCTCGCACAGACTCAAATGATATTTAGACAAACTTTGGCTTACTTAGCCTTTTCATTTCACTCTTAAATATCCTTACAACGACATCGCTAAGTAACAATACAAATTTGTACAATTTTGAGGTACATGTAAAATATTAAATAATTTCTAAAAGGGACTTTTAGTCACCGTCCAAACCTGTCCATTTTGATCGCTTATAACATATTTGATTTCTCAAAGCTAATTGATCTTCTAGCTAAATTTAATAAAAGATTAAACCAAAGTTTAAGCATTTTCTCGTGAAAAGTTTCATGTCTGATTTAAACCTTTCGAGATTCTTTAAAAATAAATAAATGAAAAAGTCTAAAAAAAAAAGTCATATATATTAGGGTTGATTCCATCTTGCATAATTTAAGTCCATTGACCTGGATTGTTCTTTTCGTACTAGCGATTACCCGTAAATAAAATTTAATTGTAAGCCCATGTAGGACGAGTCAAGGTCGAAAATACACCCGAGCTCCATTGAACATGTGCTGTTGTTAACATAGTCACATGTTTGACACAGTCTACAGGTAGCCGAAATTAACTGGTCCCTTTAAGTGCATGTACGTGGATAATGACATTTGAGCCTGTGCGTGACATTTCCAACAATTTTAAATGTGGGCAAAGCAAAAACTCTGGTCAGTCTGTGCATCCGCACATTCTGACCAGAGTCTTCACTATGCAATTTGTAGATAGATAAGGTCTTAAAATATCCGTAGATATTTCAGCAATCTTATAGTTGTATTATGTTATTGTCTAGGCTGCTAAATGTTTGCATCCAACGGAGATGTCAAATTGTTGGAAATGTCACGCAGGGGCTCATTTTATTTACGCCGAATTTGTTAATTTTTGCGTCGGTTATTCTGCGTTATTTTTCATCTGGCAGGGCGTAGCTTAGCCGTGACGTAACTTGGCGAGTTTACTGTTGAATATTTTTGGTTCTTTCAAAAGTAAGTTCGCAATTATCGTTAACGCGTACAAATAATTGTACCCTTTAACTAAAAGGATTTACGTGCATAGAGAAATTGAACAGACTTCATCATTCGGTTACCAAAGCCTCTAAACTTCATCTTGGACAAGCTAGTTAAAGCATTTTAAGGGTCTCTGTATTGTCTGAATTGACGTTATTATTGCATAAAAAGAAAGACAATAATATTTATTCGAACAGATATTGCAAAAAAGATTCATAGAAACTCTTTAAAACAATTTTCAAACCCACTATAGCCGGAAAAATTGTCGTGTGCATTGCAACGGCACTTTTGTTCATACCGACATTGGTTGTTGTGTTTATGATGTCACAAAATATGACCAACGTCTTTATTTATGCTCTATATCAAAGAAAGACTAAGAAAGACAAATATTGTATAGACTCAGACCGAGGTTATTAAAGTGAAATAAGTCGGTCGTTAACGGAACGTCAATTTTCTTATTAATCCACGTTTTCTCCTGCTAACGCCCGGGCTATGTCCGTTAATTTATGCCAATAACGATCCGAAAAACGTACATTTAATGTAATAATAATTAATTATAACGTTGGCGATTCCTGGCCATCAGTCCACCGTCATTGTAATTATTCGAAGTTCAAGCGCTTTGTATTGAAATTACGGCAGTCCGTTTTTGTTTATATACAAATCCGATTTTTTATCGGTTTGTTTGTATTCATGAACTAAGATTAAAATTATTCTTTTATCCTCGAGTAGATTAGATTTCGTCAAGTATCTTTTTCTACGGATTTTAGGACAATCACTTTGAATTATAGGGTAGTTATTTTCAATCTCGGTTTATTGTGTTTTATCCCCTTACAATAAGACATTTTACGCACTTTGGACGTATACGTAATTTTACGTGTATATTACGTCATTATATGTCATTATAGCAAAGAAGCTGTAAAAACAAATTTGGTTGATTTTCTCCCAATTTCAAACATATTTTAATCGTCTAAATTTACACAATTGAACATTTGATCGTCGATTTAGTTTAAGGTGGCAATGGACAGCGGCCTCCCGACTTTTTAAACCGGAAGTGGATTTTCGTTTATTTTACGGCTCTTTTTGCGCGTTGTTTAAAAAGACCGGTTTTCGTAAGATTCTGCTTATGAAAATAACGTAGAATAATGATTGTAAAATTTTATAACTTAGTTTCTTTTTAACATTTGATATCAATTGAATGACTGGATGATTAAATTTAACAATAAAAATGCGTTTAAAGCGTCATTTAATCAGGAGGGGTCACTGTAAAATAACGGGAACTTTCTTATTTGCATGGAAAGGTATGCTTAATTTTTTAACAAATAAAGGAAAAATATGGGTTTTAAACATATCGGAAAATAAGAAAAATTCATTGGGTAATTTCTTCAAAAAATAAGTTTTCGTTGCATTTTTACCCCGTAAAATTACAAAAATAAGTGCATTTTTAACTTTTGAAGTCAAAATGTGCAAATACAATTGATCAAAGAGAGATTTTATAGACAACGTCCATTGTGTACATGTATATGGTCTATCAAAATGTATGTGTTTAATAGCTATAAGCTGGTACTGAGTTTATACTAGACCTAAAACGAATATAACCGTTTAACTGAAAAATAGCCAATACCACCCAAGGGCAGATAACTCTAGCATGAAAACGAGCATGGGAAGGTGCCTTCAAATTTTGATATAATGACTACACAATGTTAATCTACAACATATGTGAGCAAGAAAAAAATTCATTGGGTGGAAAAAAATGACGCCATGTGTCCATTGCTACCTTAAGCGTCTTTCTTGCGTGCCATTTCTTGAAAATTGAATCGAGAGCTCGAAGTTTTTGGCGTTATTACAGCTAAGAAAATCGTGAAAATGACACAATGAATGGTTTGGGGTTATTTTGGAATGAATTTGAATGACTGTGTGGAGCTAGTTTTGAGTGAAATTAAATGGAGGTAATTCAAAATCGCTAATTTTGTTCAAGATGAACAAAATTTGCTATATTTATTACCTCCATTTAATAAAATATATACGTACTCTTCGTGGACCGATCGGACATTTAAAAATCCGTACCAACCAAATCAATCGTTTAATAATTTGATCGATTTGAATAAAATGTTGGTCGTCTTGAACGATTTTGATATGTTTTCAAATGATGTTGGAGCGTTTTTGGTCGATTTGAGTGAGTATTTAGAATGAATGATTGGAGCGCTGAGTGAATGATTTTGGTCGAGATGAATCTCAATTTCATGATGTTTTTAACTTTATAACAATTCATAAAAAATTTGGAATATTATATGTTGAACTTGGGTACTGGTACCAATTTATCGTTGGCTGTCTATAGTTTAGATCCCCACATTATTTACATTCAAATGCAGTCGGGTGGAACAAATGTCAAACTTGGTTGACTTTTTAAAGGCCGGGTAGAATTTTAACAGGGATCTTGTATTGAAGTGGAGTTTGAAAAGTTAAGATTAACAGTACGGATTTATGCAAAATGTGATTTATCTAGGTAAGAAAATTTTGAGTATCTTATATGTGACCCAACACGCGAAAAGGGACCATCTTGGAAGTGCGTGAAGTGTCGAACCTTGTCAGACTGCGCGGATTGCGCAGACTGACTAGGGTCGAAACCTTTCGCATTTTACTAATTTTTTGAATCTAGAAGAATCAATCTTCCTTCTGGTGGAAGAATTTTGAACAAGCGACCTCTAGTTTTCCTGTTCTAGAACCAACCTCTTTTTCGAATATTTATTATGCGAGGTTCTCAGATGGTCCCTTTTGGCGAGACGGTATTATATTATTCATTCAAATTGCACATACGGAAAATAGAATGCGTTTTAAAAGGACACTTGCACGATCATTTACTTTTTAACTACCAAATTAGAAATCAAAGTGCTGTCAGCACTGTAAATCGGACATCATTGAGAGGCTGGGATAGTGCAATAGTTCGCCAATCAAAAGGGCTCAAATTTGGACAATAAAAGTTGGTTAAATCTTTGCCCAATTTGTGACTTTTTTGTCTTAACACTCCATCTTTTCGAGGACATCGCCAGCTAATCCAACCTCGTGGGTCCGATTTTGAAAGTTTGCTGATACGATAGCCCTCTGCTAGTCTAAATTATTTCTTAGCAGATTTTTTACGTTGTTATAATGAGCACGCGCCAAGCTAAAAGCTTGTCTGTTAATGTTATTCCTCTCTCTATAGAGTTTAAAAGCCAGTTTAGCAACAAACATTTTTCATTAAACTATTTACAATTTTGATTACCAACATGTTTGTATTTTTTATATAAAATGACCTGGCACTCATTAACTGCCGTTAACGCTCGAGTATTCCCGCATTGTTACCCAATTTCATTCACCGTTTTAGTTATAATTTCACATCCTCTTTAAAAAGTCGCGGTAGTACAGTGGTTACAGACGCCTTCCCGTACACCGATAAGATGTTGGGTCGAGTTCAATTCCTGCCAGAGACACATGTTATAATCATTGTGATTATCGTTAACATATTGATTTTTTTTCGTTTTTTTTTTTGGGGGGGGGGATTACATTTCTTATTATTATTTTGTATCTTGTTTGGGTTTTTTTGTCAGTTACGATCAAGTTATTTTTTTCTGACATCATTCAATTTTGTGTGTTTCACCAACCAAGATTATTGTATTCTGATCGAGAGTAAGATTTTTTTCATACCTCAATGAAAAAAATAATAAGTTGTTTGTAAGCTTGTACTAAAAAGTAGTCACGATAAAGATCTCATTTGCTCCATGATATTGAATTATAAGATAGAGATAAGAGTTAAACAGGAATTCGATTAACGTGTTCAAACCATCTATGTGTTTTTAATTTCATAGAATCATTTTTTTTTTAAAAAAGTGCCTCTTCATCTCTTAAAGAAATATCTAGATACTTATCAAAATTTATATTTTTTTCAGTAATTACCAATGATTAATGGACAGGACTTTACAATACTTAGTAGTCATATTGAGGCTGACGGAAAGGCTGTGCCGAATACAAATAGTATTAGGCAACACTGTTTAAAATATCAAAAGTATCAAAATCGGTACTCAATTAAGTGTTCCCCAAAAAAGAAATAGAAATATTTATGGTCATAGTCCAGCTTCAACTCGTTGCCTCCCGATTATGGGAACGCAGCCTTACCACCACCGCTTAATTTCCGTGTGCACTTTGAACTGTGATACATATTTTTCCATTTTAACTTCGCGAGTATAAGTCTATATTAAGAAACATTTTACCGACTATCAATAGGGGTCAAAAGGAATATTATAATGAGTGCCAGGTCATTGTAGATGAATAATATTTCAAGCATTGGGTTTTCCCAAATACTATAAATGCATTTTCCCTCAAGGAATACGTGAAATCGCCAATTATGCAATTTATTTCTTTGGTTTCTGACCAATCGATTAAATCTAGCAGCACTCTATGATTATTCATGAGTTGTTCTAAAAATAGATCGCTCTTAGTGCTATCCTATATCAGTTTATCTTATGTTATTGTCGGTTTATTTGTTGTTGAATAATTTTTCTTCATACTCAAATTTGAATTTATTGAAAATAGGATTGGAGCGTTATCAGAGTGCTCATTGAAATCAAATATTTCAAAATTACAAAATTATTGTTATTTGTTAACACATAGTCATTAGTAACCCCCCCCCCCCCACGCTCCCTGTTTGAGTGCAGACGACTTTTGACCAATGGCAAACAACTTAATTGACACATTTCGAGCAGACGATGTCCATTTGCATCTACCACGTGGTCTGAATTTACGCGTGGGTTTTGACCGAGTGATAATCATAACAGAATATGGTTGGTTGTCAGCCCTACAACTGGTAAATGACCGTTCGAGAAAAACATCAGAGCAGTAATATTGTAAGTGCTACAAATTTATTATACAGTTAACCCGTTGTACGTTTCAACTCCTTTACTCAACCGAAAATCTTGTTATAAACACTGAAAATACTAACTGGTAATTACTAAAAGCGAAAATTAGATCAAATTTTGTATTAGCCTCTTCTCTATTTGTCGAAAATTAAATACGATAAAAACAAAGTTTGTAGATTGTGACTGAAAAGGTCGTTTCTTCGGTGTTTGAAAACACATAATTTGGTTTTTGATCACATTGCTCAGAAGATAATGGTAAAAATGTAGTGAGTCAAACAGACTGGATTTCTGGAAAACGGTATATATAAATCGACTGCTTCGCAGTCCGATTTAAAAATTCCAGATGTATCTTCAAAAAGAAGTTTGAGTCAGTTAGGTCTAAACTGAATATTATTATGAAATAATCTTAGCAATACAAAAAAAAGAAGATATTATTCATGCGGCATTTATGAGATCTAGGTCGCTTAACAAATATATTACGCAAAAACGTTGTTAAAAATCGAGCCTGCGAAACGAATGTTAAAGCCAATCTAGAATTAAGGTAACACAGAGAAGCTTACGCAGTCATTGAACTTAGAATATAATTGGCTAGGATATTGGTAATCAAATTGACTCTATTCTAAATATCGCTCATGCACGATAAATTATATTGTCAATCTACGGGGTTGTCATAAATATTGATAGTTTCTGTGCAATTAAATTTATTAATGTATGCTGAGCCGTCACGCAAAAAGGACCATGCGGGAACGACGAAAAAAAATATTTAAAAAAGAGATTGGTTCTAGTACAGGACAACCAGGGGTCGCATTTCCAAAATTCTTTTCATAGGAAGATAGATTGATTAATCTAGAATCAGAAAATTAGTAGAGGGCAAACAGTTTCGACCCTAGTCAGTCTGCGCAGTCCTCGCAGTCTGACTAGCGTCGACACTTTACGCACTACCCAGATGGTCCCTTTTGACTTGACGGGTCGCAAATATATGTTCAATAAATGATATGGACAATAATTTCGAATGTTTATGGGCCGCATCGAGCCGAAAGAGGGAACTTCATGCATGTAATGCGGTCCACCTTAACAAGAAAAGCAGCTTGCTTTAGGTCGATAGTTTAACGCACTCTGAGATGGTTCGTTGAATTAAAATCGATCACAGCAAATTTGGACATTTAACTATACAACAATGCATTCATACCACAGTTTGTCAAGTATATTTTTTTCTATTTGAATCTATGTATGTACTGAGTATTTTAGTTAGAAAAAGATGTGTTTGCAGTTTGTGTGTTGTTTTTTTTATTATTATTATTATATTTTGGGGAGGGGGGGAGGTTTCGCTATCTTTCTAAGGAAAAAAAAACTTTGAATTCTAATAAACAAACATTAATTCAAGATATACGAACAAAAAACATTATTACATAAAACTAGAAAATTTTGAACCAATACGATTGCCTTACGCTTGTCTTTTCCGCCAACTAAATTTATTGAATAGCTTTGGAGAAAAGGCTATGTAGAAATTATTGAAGCTGCCCCCGCGAGCCTTTAGCCATTTGACCTTTCATGTATCTCAAAAATCTCCCCGCCTACTGGCAAATCCGGGGATAATCAATTCATTTAAACCTAAAAATAATTATAACCTTTACCTTAATGTCTGTTTAATTCGAATAATTGCTATCAAATAAAGAAAAAGGGCAAAAAAACAATAGCATTTTCTGAGATTTTTTGTTCATACGAACCGGGTCGTGATTCAATAGACGCGAGAAGATCATCAAGTTAAACCCTACCCTGCTGAAGATGGATTGTGTTCAAAGCATTGATTGTTTGAACGGGTTGTAACGCCGCTTTCAACAATCTTTCGGTGGAATCACGGCGACTGGAGCATCTAACAACTAATTCTTAGTATTTCTCGCACCAATTCCAATAATAGTCCGACGTGTTTCCAACTGCGCTAACAGCGGATGATTTTGTTTAATAGCATATGAGCCAGTGTGTGACATTTCCAACAAATTAAAACATGTGTGAGGTGCAAACATTGAGAAGTCTAAACAGTTCCACAGTACAACAGGGTGTCTGTCTGAAGACACTTTTCGGCCTGATATATCTAAAAAGCGCAAAGCAGTTGCAGTTGCAGACGCTGGCCAGAGTGCTTGCTTGGCGCACATTTCAAATTGGTGGTAATGTCATGCACAGGCTCCTTTTTCTTATTATCGTGACATTTTGACTAGTTATTCTCAATTTTCCCTAAAACAAAAGTCTCAACGAAACTCTATGTAGTGGATACTCATTTGAATCGTCTCGACGAGAAGATTTCAATAAGTACCCGTACCATAGAGTTTCGACTTCAAATTATTGGATTGTCTTGATCTAAAATCCAAAGTTTCCCCCTTATTTTTAACTCTGCTAAGAAACTAAGTACAAAGAAGTCGGGTAAGGCTAAGATCGCGGTGAACGTCTGTGCAGGTTTAACTAAGTCTATTCAGCCCACCAAAGCTTTCCTTTAGCAGCAGGAATGTGCCCTGAATAGCATTATGTAGATGTTTATATCAGAAAACGAACTACAGTTTAGAACATCGTGAAATTGACACGACGAATGATTTTAGAATGACATTTAATGAGTGTGTTGATCGAGTTTTTCAATGAAATTCTAGGGAGGTAATCTGATATCACTAATTTTGTCCAGGGTGAACAAAATTAGCGATATTTATTACCTCCCTTTAATAAAATATGCATACATGTTCTATCAATAGCTTTCTATGTCTTCATGAACCCACCGTGCGCTTACAAATTTCAATTATGACAGTGAATTCATGGATATTACTACTGATTTTTATTTTTGATTGGAGTCGTTAATCTTGCCATTCTAATGTTTTAGAGCGTTTCTGAATAGTTAAGTGAGTGTTTGGGATGAATGAATGGGGTGCTGAGTAAGCCACTAAGAATGGGTTTGAAAGAACGATTAATGGGAGACATTATGGCCTATTCACACATGTATGCACGGCGTATTTTTAACCAATGGCACAAAAAGCAGCGACATGAGTTCGAAAGATATTGATCCTAGATTGATCTCGCTTATTTCGCAGTGTGCGCTTATTGCACACGATTGGTTTAGCATGGGGGTTGAGAGTGTCGTATAATTCATTTCGCACTCTTTCAATATTCAGGCGTTCACGCATAAAGATTGAAATTGCACCCATAAATGCATATACATGTAAGTAATTTTACGAGCGAGAGCGCAAATTTAGAAAGTACAAACTTTGAAATACTGGAACACTATATCAATCATTCCATTTCCATGTACAATTTCATTCAAAATATGATAATGTTAGCAATGCGATTCCCCCTCCCCCTATGGTAATTTTCAAAACAGTTTTACAGAAATCCTGATTCCGCCATAACAAGAGAAACCCAATTTTTCACAGTAAAAGTGTTCTGCGCGTAAGATAAATACGCAAGTAAATTTTACCCCTTGTCATGCTGGAACCCGGAATATTCCTGCCTTGAAGGGAGCTATAGACAAATATCTTAGATCTTTGTCTATACCACCCGATTTCATTTTTAGACCAGAAAAGCTTAAACATTTCTAATTTTCAAGATGATTACCAACTCAGCATACAGTGCTTCCAGCACTTTGATATTGTAATAGTTTAACAAAGATTTTTTATACAGCATAATAAGTGTTAAAAAGAATTTGAATTCATTCGATTTAAACATAAAACTTTTCAACTACTTTACGAGCGTGTTTTTTTGTTGTTGTTGTTGTTGTTTGTTTTTTGTTAGTGTGTTCGTGTGTGCGTGTGTGTTTTGTTTTGTTTTGTTTATCCTGAACGCAGTGCTGTACTTTCCATCAAACGTTTAAACTTACAATTTAAATTTTTTGTACAAGTTCAATACAGGATTTCAGGGATATTATGGCTTCATTTCGAAAATATTCTGACTAAAATGTGATATAAGATCTAGGTTATTGGCGACAAAAAGTCATTATGAATATCATTTACTATTTTAGGTAACTAGTCGGTTAAAAGGTGATAAAGTTACATTAATATATTATGCTATGCGATTTTGATATGGCTTGATAATTGACAATCATTAACCGTAGATTATCTGATAAAACCCTTGTCCTTTCAAAGATCAATAGGGTCAACACCTGGCAAAATGCGGCTTGAAAACATTGCTAGAAAATGAACATTTCAGTTATATGTTTTTTTTTGGTTTTTTTTTTCAAAGTTGAGAGAAGGTAATCACAAAAAAAGTGTACCCCGCCTCGGACGCGAGAATGTAAACAAAATGGGGTATAATTACTTAACGTTCGCAAACTTTGTTTGATTCTGAACGCAAGACTGAAATATTAACTCAGTACCCGGCTCTCAGGAGAACGAAGCACGAGCGAGAGTCCCAAAAGTGTACCTTGTGTTAACCAGTGAAGTTTATCTTATTTCAAAAACAGAATGCGTTTAGGGTTACAAAACGGTGCAAATTGTTTGCATGCTAGTGCAAGTGCAAAACGTGTAAATTTGCAAAAAAGTTTGCGCTGAATTGTCATGGTGAACGCAGGTCTTGGTTTTTAGCTGCGTTACGCTAAACTGACCAAAGGCTGATGACGTCTAAAGTTAGTTTATGGATAAGAAACTGGCTTTAGTAAGGGTAAGATTATGGATTATTGACTGCGTTATTTAAAATTAAGCCAAAATCAATTAGATTTACTTCAAGGGGAAAAGTCACCTAACGTTCTGTCTGATCCGGGGGATTTAAATTCCCTTTAGCTCTTAGAGTTGACATCTCGAAAAGAGAGCTCCAGCAAAATGAACTTAAGTTTTTCTCCATTAAAACCTGTCTAAATGCGTCCACAAGACATCGGTTCTCGGAGCAACTGGTAGATTGGTTATTTCGGATTTCAAATCAATGTTTTTCAGTAATTGTAGTATGAATCCAATGTAGTTAGTCTAAGCCATCCAGCGCCAAGGAATGATTTGATCGGTTTGAATGAGCTTTAGTTTTGCGTTTATGAACGAGTTTGGGACGATTTGAAGGATTTGAGCGAAATGCTATGAACGTGGCACAGAGCGAGCGGAATCGTTTCGATCGGACCGAGTGTCAATTTATCGATAATTCTATCTAAATGTATATTTTTGCATAAAGGACAATTTCAAAGTGCCACCTTTTGTTGTTATCCTGGGAATTGAGTGGGCGAGGAAACCATTGAAAGGTCAAAATTATTCACATTCATGTTTAATAGACTTTTCACACTGTAACCAGTTGGTTTTCCTTGACTTTCAAGTTATACGGGGTTTGATATTCCTGTGCCATTTTCAGTTTAATTCGAATTTCACCAATTTGACGAGTCTTTGGATTCATTGGCCTTTCCTGCTTTTAGGATGAGAGGATGTTTACAAACGCTCAAGAAATCGTACCCCGCTTTGCACGTAAGAATACGTGCAAAGCGGGGTACGATTTCTATGACCTTTTCAGAACGTTTTCATATTGATCGTAGTGTAGGTTTACGTGGTAATACTTGAAGGTATAGGTTAAGATTGGTTTCTCAGGTTCCGTGCTGGACTCATAAACCATGGTGTTGATCCCAACAAGTCTGAAAATAGCTTTGTTGACTCTTGTTAATTTCTTGTTAATATTTAGAAAAAAGTTTAAGGGTCAAAACTGGGTTTAATCCCTAAATTTTCTACAATGCATTCTATATACTATTTGAATTTGAATTTGAACTATCTGAACTGTTACAAATCAAATGCTTTCTTCATATCTTTACAAGTCAGTTAAAGAAGAAAAAGAATAGAAAATGTCTTTTGACTCTAAAACCTGCAAAATGTATTTTGACTCTAAAACCTGCAAATTGTCTTTTGATTCTAAAACCTGCAAAATGTCATTTGACTCTAAAACCTGAAAAATGTCATATGACTAAAACCTGCAAAATGTCTTCTGACTCTAAAACCTGCAAAATGTCTTCTGACTCTAAAACCTGCAAAATGTCTTCTGACTCTAAAACCTGCAAAATGTCTTCTGACTCTAAAACCTGCAAAATATCTTTTGACTCTAAAACCTGCAAAATGTCTTCTGACTCTAAAACCTGCAAAATGTCTTCTGACTCTAAAACCTGCAAAATGTCTTTTGACTCTAAAACCTGCAAAATGTCTTTTGACTCTAAAACCTGCAAAATGTGTTTTGACTCTAAAACCTGCAAAATGTCTTTTGACTCTAAAACTTGCAAAATGTCTTTTGACTCTTAAACCTGCAAAATGTCTTTTGACTCTAAAACCTGCAAAAATGTACTCATTAATTACTTTCTTTGTTGTCCTGGCCCAATTGATATCGCCTTTGAACCCCCAAATTTCATAGATAAGGAGGAGTCAATAATCCCCTAATTGCAAACTCTAGCATTACATGTATCCAGTCTATCAAATAGTTTGTACCCGGTTTTGTCTCTCTGTACGCAGGGCTGGTTACTGGTGACACGTTAACCATGGATAGTCTATAGCTTGGCATTTTAAAACAACACCATTCTCAATTTCTGCGTAGAAATGTAGAAACAAGACGAAGCAAAAATTTAGAGACGTATATTTGTCAAAAGAAACGAACCGGTAAAATAGTGTCTTATCATTTAGGAATTACGAAATCTCCTTCAGGTTATGAAATACTTAATTACAAAATACTTAATTTCAATTGTGTATTGAAAAATGTGTCAAAGGCCACTTAAATGCTACTTAATTTCCATAGTTATATCAAAAATCATTTAATTCTAATAAGAAACAAGTAACTTTCAAAGTACTTGTACTTCAGTTGTTGCCGGTCACTCTGAATTGGATTGGAATGTCGTCTGACAGGGTTCTTTATCGAATGGACTTGTGATTGAAGTGTATGGAGATCATGTCTTGTGTTCATACTCCAGCACGATCGCTCGTGTTGTGGGTACGTCATACATTTTGTCTGTCTTTTATTCTCGTTTTCCATGGTGTTTGTGCTTTTCACTTTATCTATGATTACAGTTTGTTTATCTTCCAGTCGCGGGCATAGTGCAGTTTGTAGCGCGTCGGACTGTCAATCTTTTTTTCCCGGGTTCGATACCCAACGGCGGCACTAATTCGTTCCGACTATTTGTCTCTCACCAATGGGTTGATAATCGTAGACCTATGTGAGATAACAGCTGGAGGCTAGGAAAGGATGTGATGGTTTTACTAGTGAGAGAAATACCAGGAATCCATTATAAGTGCTCCAGCCGCCGCGGTATACCTGAAATAATGTTGAAAGAGGCGTAAAACTTCATTCAATCAATCAATGTTTAATCTTCCGCTTAAATAAAAATCACAACTTGGTTCCGTGCGATATTTCGACCGGCCAACCACCGAAATGGTTTGTGACCGTCATGCTAAAAGGGACCATCGCGGTACTCCGTAAAATGATATTTAAAGAAAGCCTTGATCAAGCGAAGGTCAATAAGAGGGCACATTTCCAAAACAACTTGGGAATATTCTAAATTCGGCAAATCCTACGATTACGAAAAGTTTCGATCCTAGTCAGGCTGCAAAGTTTGTGCAGACTGACTAGGGTCTAAACTATACGCACTACCAAGGTAATATCCTTTCGCCTGAAAATATTACCGATAATGGGTTGAAATAAAATTCTTGTAGTGAAAAAAGGGTTCGTTTGTAGTGGAATCTATTTTTATCGATTGATTGTTTACAAGCCCTGAATGAAACAAAAACTCCACGTTTAAGTATAGAGTAAACAAAGAGACATATTGAGTGAGTTGCAAAACGTTAGCACAAAATGGGAAATGAGTGGAAAGTTGTAGCATTCCAAAAACATTTTTCAAGCCAGATAAAACGGAATGATTTGCATCTCGCATTTTAATCTTTAAATGATATTGACATTAACCCTGCATTGTGGTTACTCATTAAAGTTCAATGAATTTTCGCAATAAATAATAAATAAAATAATTCATTTTCAAATAACGATTTTGAAATGTAATTACGCCATAGACTCTTATCCAAAACCTTTCAAAAGTCAGAGACTCGGTGGTTCTTTGAAAAGAATATTATACAAATGATCAGTTGATTTATATTACCTACAAAAGAAGTAAGGAAATTAACTAAGCTACTAAATGATTTTTGTGAAGGATTAACTAAGCTACTAAATGATTTTTGTGAAGGATTAACTAAGCTACTAAATGATTTTTGTGAAGACTTTGTACCATTCGGAACATCGCTCGGACTTTTCCGTGAACTGGAAAATACCTCGGATGTAAGTGTAGTAATTTGTTGTCATTTTTCGGTATTTCGGCTCCTGGTAGTACTTTGGTTTATACGCAGTACATTCCTTTAATGTTTTTCGATCGTCTGTGGAGATCATTTTGGCACGTTATGATTTAAAAGCAAAAACGCAGTAAAACACTGCGTTTTGTTGTTAAATTATAATATGACCAATTTTAACCTTCCGTTGATTTTATTTTTCGCAACGTCATCCTTAATTATGTTTGTGAAGTCATATAAACCCACGTGCGATTTGACGCGCCCTTATTATTCCCGAAGTCTATTCCGTAGAATCGACGAGGGTTCCCGAGTGGTATATGTAGACGTACACATTTTACCTCGGATGTTTTCGGAGCAGCCCGAAGTATTGCTATATAGCCTTGTAATCGTCGTCGTCGTCGTTGTGCACAAAAATTTTACCTCGGATGTTTTCGGAGCAGCCCGAAGTATTGCTATATTGCCTCGTAATCGTCGTCGTCGTCGTTGTGCGCAAAAATTTTACCTCGGATGTTTTCGGAGCAGCCCGAAGTATTGCTATTTTGCCTCGTAATCGTCGTCGTCGTCGTTGTGCGCAAAAATTTTACCTCGGATGTTTTCGGAGCAGCCCGAAGTATTGCTATATAGCCTTGTAATCGTCGTCGTTGTTGTGCGCAAAAAATGACGTTTTGTGACATCTCGGGAAATACTAAAGGCAACCACTTGAAACTTGGAATATATCTAGAACATAGTTTCACTTCCAAATCTATACTTCAAAGATATATACTGACTATAAAAGCATTCAGTTCTAAATATATTATTTTCCCGAACAGCGGAGCAAAAAATGCCTGCTATTGTTAATGCTACTATTCAAAACTATTCAAAACTCGGATTGCTTGCCCGACACCTTCTTGCTACATGCCTAATATATGATGTTTTCGGGGTTTGGTGTGCAATACTGTACTTGATGTCAATACAATGTGTAGTCTTGCACAAAACGCTGGATTTATCATACCTCGGACTTGTAAATCGTAGGCTTTCCCAAATTAGCCCTTTCATCCGCGGCTAACACATGTTTTGCTATCAATAACCAATTATCCAGCTATGCAGATAGATAGGGATGATCGATAATCAATATGTATCGATGATAGGTATCTCTTTGTGGAAAAATGAACATCATCGATATCTAGACGAAAGCTGATCATGCTGATAAACAGATATGGTTAGGTGCACCAGCCCATACCTGCACGGTTATTCATTAAATACCAGATCAGTTTTTTCTCTGGAATGACAATCTGAAGTAAATCTCTCATCTTACTGGTTTCCGATGGAATTCGAGCCACAAAATCTAGCGAATGACAAAGTAACCAATTAAAATTTCTAGAAGTTGATATTATTTATAATTACGTAAAAAAATCGCCATCTGTTATAAATATATATATATATATATATATATATATATATATATATATATATATATATATATATATATATATATATATATATATATATATATATATATATATATATATATATATATATATATATATATATATATATATATATATATATATATATATATATATATATATATGTTATAAATAAATAGAGGATATTTAATGAGTGGTCATTGAATACTGAATTTATTAAACGAGTCATCTATAAACAGATAAAAACGAGGCTGCGCCGAGTTTTTATCTGTTTTAGATGACGAGTTTAATAAATTCTGTATTTTATGAGCACAAATTTTATATTCTGTTTATAATATGACCCGAATTTTAGCGAAAAATCGTCAAAATTCTTGAAATTCAACGTTTCAATTTTCCGCGAAACTTAAAACGCCGTTTAAAAATGACGTCACAAAACATAGATAAGATAATTTATTTCCAATCAAGGGTCATTTACATGACATAGTTAATTACAAAAACAAAACATTGCAAACCAACAGTTTAACAAAATATAAGTAGAAAATAAGGATATTAAGCAAAATAAGGCTTCATTATCATTATTCCAAAACACAAATAACTTATTATATACTACAAGGGAATCATAAGGTAAATAATTATTTCAGAAATAGAAAATTGCTAGACAAAGTTGCCCTATTTGGCCAGAAATTATTCAGCATAACAGTTTTTTTTTTTTTTTTTTTTTTTTTTTTTTTTTTTTTTTTTATAACTGATCTCCACTTCTTAAGTAAGAAAGACTGGCGAGCAAAGGTATAACACTTTGCCCCCTGTTAATCGATGAGAGGACATAGGAATCAGGTCCCTGATACAAAAAAATTGCTTGTTTGAATTAGGCTTGACACCACTTTTAACAATTTTTTTTTTTTTTCAGTCATATTCCCGAGCTGGAGACATAGATTATGACGTCATTTTGGCAGTTACAAAATAGCTTTGCTATTCGCTCTGAGCTCATTTGCATAGTTATTCCACTAGTGTTATAACACCCGTGTAATATCAAAAATATTCAACGGGATTATTTCACTCCGGCGACGAAGGTCATATTATAACTGATAAAATTGTGGTTAAATCGAAGATACATGCCATCGAGATATCGCCTGAATATCTCTGAACTTGCACTGCTTATGTTGACAAATTACTGAAAAGATAAAGAGAATATACATTCATGGATGAATGAACCTATGAAACTGAAAGATATTTTATCAACTTATATTATCTTACAAAAATTTAATCACTTTTCCGTAATGAGACATGTTTCTTTTAGGACTATCGTTCTGTGTTGGATACTCAAAACTTTTTCATTGACAAATGCAACCATTTTTTCAGCCAATCCGAATGTGCGAATATTGCACTCTTTTAAACAAAATCAAGTGGGATTAATGAAAGAAAATCGAAGCGGCAATTTTACCGCGACGCGAAACACCCATATTGTAAAAAATTCAGCTACTGGAGGCAGGCAGCGTGTTCGTTGAGTGGATAGAAGATACTGAGGAAAATTGTTTACATGTGTGTGAGTGAAAAAATGTGGCTATACAACACTGGTAGTATTCAATGCATAGTTGAGCAATGGGGAGAAATGTATGGGTTTTGTTCGTAGAGAGACTTTGTCAAATGAAATAATGGACTGATAGTGAGAGGAATATTTTGTGTTATTCAGCAATTTTGGACTATTTCTTCCAATAACGAAATGTATTGGTTTATAAGGTATGTTGGTTTATTCTGATACAATGTGTTGTCTTCTATTTAAGTGTGTTGAAATTGTTTTCTCTTCTTTTTTATGCCCCCGATAGGGAGGCATAATAAATTTGACTTGTCCGTCCGTCCGTCTGTCCGTCCGTCTGTCCGTCCGTCTGTCCGTCCGTCCGTCCGTCCGTCATTCCGTCCAAAAACTTTAACATTGGCCATAACTTCCTTATTACTATCAAAGCGGTGTCGGGGGCATTGTCATCTTACAGTGACAGCTCTTGTTAATTTCTAAGGTGAATAATTGTTAGCTTTGTTCGTTTGGTAAGATAAGATTATTTTTATTGACATACATAGATTTGCAGAAATCTGATATTCCTTATAAGCACAATAGGGTGTATTTTTTTTCACTTTGAACCTTCGGCCATCGTTTCGAACCAGGGCCTTGCCTATATTACACAGGTTTTTTCAGCTATATAAGTGCGAGCTTGTCTATATTTCGAATACTGTTACGAAGGATAAAAGCAGTCTTCATTTTTAATCATATTTGCATAACCGATTTTGGCTTTTTGATAACATAATCAAACTTGTAGATCTATATGTCAAAGCATCCATATACTGTTTCCTTACGATCGAAAGCTTCTGAGCGTTTAGTAATTTTGTTTCGCAAGGATTCGACACTTACATTTAATTGCCACCATGACCTATTAGCCACAAATCTTACACGTCCTCCTGGACAATAACAGGTCCTCCATAAAGTTATACTATTTTGTTTGCAAATTAAGGAGAACATTGACAAGAAAACTGTGGTAAAAAAAGACATTGCTTGTAACAAGCAATTTCTTCTTTTTCCACAATGTTTTTAAATGGAAATGTAGTCAAAAATTGCATGGGAAAAGGAAATATTTTTAAAACTGACAGTCTAGGAATTAATTAACCATTTAGTATAGCAGGGCCCGAAGGACCTTTTAATGTGGTAGCTGCAACCAGTCCTCCCTAAAAAACACAGGTCTCGGGCCCGAGGATTGGTGTTTGTGTCGATCCTTGTTCGTTTATATCACCTTGTAACATTTAAGAACTTCTTGAGATTCAGATGATAATTGGCAATGATTTTATGACATGTATAGTTCAACACATTGAGTTCGTATCAATGTGTTGAACTATACATGTCATAAAAGTTCTAAGACATTTTCTCAGAATTTGTTCAATGTGAGTGCTTACGCATGAGCAGCTTTGTCTCGAAGTTTGTTATGGGCAAGGCCGTGTTTTAAATACTGACGAAATTCTGCGAGCCCGTGGAAAATGCATTTGATCATAACTGAAAGATTATTCAAAACATCGTAAAAAATCTTACACCAGAAAACATAAAAGCTGAACCCAATATAGTCAATCTTCTACACAAATTCAATCATGTAAGATGTATACATTGGTTATATAATACGTTCGTGAATACGTAATGGATAAATTGACTCTTGATAACGCAATCTAGGATCCTCTGTTCATGAGAAAATGATACTTTGGATGTATCACGCAAACTACATAATCTTTGGTACTTCAGACGAAAGAGCTCAATAGCTTCATAAAAACTGTTGGGTTTTTTTCATTTTTGATCATGTGTTGTCGGTACTCATATGAAACTCCTCGACTGTGACGAGACGATTAAAATGAGTACCCGGAGCATACGGTTTAAGTGAATCGTATTTTCCATACGTGACCCGTCACCATCTGTGAGCTCCGTAAAATAATCGTTTGTGAAAAAATATTGGTTCTAGTACAGGTCAACCAGAGGTTAGCATTTATGAAAATTCTTTGTCACGGGAAGGTAGATTGATCATTTTTTATTAAGAAATTAAGCATACTTCCTACCTTTATAGTCTGTCTGTGCAGTCCGCGTACTCTGCATACTCTGTCCTTTTGTGCACTTCCCTAATGGTCCATTTTGGCATGACGGGTGACATATATGACATATTCATACAAATATCCTCCTAAAGACGATTCTACCGAGTACTCACACCATAGAGTGTAAAGGTTAGATAACAGATTTTGAGTGGATTATCCCCCCTTTTGACGAATGCATTATCCCTGCCTGACCTAAGTCAATCAGATGGTAACAGGATCGAATACCTCTGGAGTCAAAATGGATCTTTTGTCTTTATTTGCCGACAGAGTTAGTGCATCGGTATGTTACATTTTGTACAGGCGGTATACAATTTACCACTCATAGTACGGGTAGCAAAGAGAGTGGCCGATTTCATTATTCTTCGTATGACATATTTATATATACAAAAAGAAATGGTTTGGTCCGTATAACATTATCTATGGTGATTGTTTTATTATCTTTAACGATTTTGTATTTTTTGTAACAATCGAATGTGATCATAATCATAAATCTGGCGTAATTCTATTGGGTGATTTCTTTATCAATATCTACTGCATAATTTGAAACTTGAGAAAAATAAATAAATAAATAAATAAAGGAAACGCGTGGCCAATTTAAGTCCGAAAATTCGTCGTTGAAATTCTTTTCAACTTTCAATAAATGCATTTTTCCCGATACAAAATATATAATCGATCAATGCATTAAAGTTAATGATATATTAATTGTAAGAATCAATATTACCTAGGCTATTTAGGAACTTAAATTGAATTATAATAATCACCCTGGTGTCGTCTACGTAGTTGCTGTTTTGACAAAATTTGACCGTTCCCGTGTTTTCTTTTAAATGGGGAAAAAATAGTTCAAATTTGTAATTACTCAATACTATTAATTAGAATATAATGTTGTTATTAAGGAAATGCATATTTTCATCAATTGAAATTAAAATGTAAATTTCATAATTCATGGTTTCAATGAGTGATGGGAATGTGCACTTGTTAACACTTGTAAGATCGTTTATCGTCAAATTTGGTGCAGTTACGAAGTTTTAGTATCTCAAATGATGATGAATCTGACTTATCACGCGGATATAGACCATCTGGGAACTCCATGAAAACAAATGTCCCGCGAAAATGGACCATCTGGGTAGTGCGTAAAGTGTCGACCCTAGTCAGACTGCGCGGATGGCGCAGGCTGACTAGGGTCTAAACTTTTCGCACTTTGCTTATTTTCAAAATCTAGAATGAACATCTACCTTCCCGTGAAAGAATTTTCGAACTGCGACCTCTGGTTGACCTATGCTGGACCAAATCTCTTTTGCAAACATTTATTTTATATGTTCCCTCATGGTACCTTTTGGCGTGACGGGTCACAAATATATAAACTTAAAAGGGGCCTTTATCTAGCAGATGCCATTCATTGACTCAAATTTTAGGAGCATGACTTCTAAGTAAAGAAAATGGAGTCAAATTGAATAGTTTAGACCCTTGTCAGACTCACAGTGTTTACAGTCTGGTAAGGCTAGATAACCTTTGACTGGTCACAAAATTTTTCATCAAGAAATCCTATCCAAAATATATACATGTGTACATTAAAGAAGTTTGTATCATATTAAGATAGAAATAAATACTTAAAGGGCAAAACACACTTTATATAAATTATATAAATCGTAAAAAGGTGAACTACAAAAATGTACAAAAATGAAAATTGTGTCACAAATATGTGTCGTTATGCCTTCGGCACATTTATTGACAAATTATGATGCTGAGGCGAGACATGTAGATAGTGTGTAACTCAGAGCTTTAGATAGATGGAGTAAAATGTACTCTATATCCGAATATTTCAAAATATGTGCGATAAATCTATGTTGTTGGTATCCATTGGATTCGTCTCGTTGATCGTAGCAAGTAGCAAAGTCATAGGAAATAATTTAGAAATAAAGACTTAAACTTTTTTGTTATTCCCACTCCTTCCGTCTATAGATCTTCGGGTGAACCGGATTTCACTTTAGAATATTACTTTAAGATTTTCTTTGGAGTATAATATAAATTTTATATATTAATATGAAATAAAACAAAATTAAGTCAGAATTCTTGCATGTCAGTTTCAATTTCAAACCTGTTAAAGAAAGAGATTCCAAGCGACCTTAAAAAAAGCTGCACACTTTTTGGTCAAGTCAGCTATTGCAATTTACGGTGTCTGATCGGGGTCTTTACTTTTTAGCTCACCTGAGCACATCGTGCTCAAGGTGAGCTTTTGTGATCATTGAATGTCCGTCGTCCGTCGTGCGGTGTGCGTCGTGCGTCGTGCGTCGTTCGTCGTGCGTCGTCATGCGTCAACAATTTTAGTGTTTACACTCTAGAGGCCACAAATATGATCGAATCTTCATGAAACTTGGTCAGAATGTTGGTCAGGTTGCAAGGATGAACCCTATCGAAAATGGGAAGGATCCATGCCAAATCAAGGGAAAAGGGGCCTTATGACCAATTTTCTTGTTTACACTCTAGAGACCACAAATATGGCCTAATCTTCATTGAACTTGGTCTGAATGTTGGCCAGGTCACAAGGATGAACCCTATTGAAAATGGGAAGGATCCATGCCATATCATGGGAAAAGGAGCCTTATTGACAATTTACTTGTTTACATCCTAGAGGCCACAAATATGGCCCAATCTTCATGAAACTTGGTCTGAATGTTGGCCAGGTCACAAGGATGAACCCTATTGAAAATGGGAAGGATCCATGCCATATCACGGGAAAAGGAGCCTTATTGACAATTTTCTTGCTTACACTCTAGAGGCCACAAATATGGCCCAATCTTCACGAAACTTGGTCAGAATGTTAGCCAAGTCACAAGGATGATCCCTTTTGAAAATCCGAAGGATCCATGCCATATCACAGGAAAAGGGGCCTTAATGATATTTTTCTTGTTAACACTCTAGAGGTCGTTAATATGGCCCAATCTTCATGAAACTTGGTCAGAATGATTGGCAAGTCACAAGGATGAACCCTATCGAAAATGGAAAGGATCCATACTATATCAAGGGAAAAGGGGCCTTAATGATAATTTTCTTTTAAATGCTCTGGAAGCCACAAATATGGCCCAATCATCATGAAACTTGGCCATAATTTTGGCCAGGTCACAAGGATAAAACCTATTGAAAATGGGAAGGATCTGTGCCATATCACGGGAAAAGGGGCCTTAATGACAATTTTATTGTTTACTTGCTAGAGGCCACAAATATGGCCCAATCTTCATGAAACTTGGTCAGAATATTGGTCTGATCATAAGGATGAACCCTATTGAAAATGGGAAAGATCCATGTTATATCACAGGAAAAGGGGTCTTTATGATAACTTTCTTGTTGTAACTCTATGGCTACAAATTTGGTCTAAGCTTCATGAAACTTGGTTTTTTGGAGAAATTATCTCCTTTATGACATCTGCCTATGTAATTGATGAGATGTTGGTCAAAGAGACTCAGGGGAGCGATCTAGGACCATCTTGGTCCTCTTGTTTCTATACTGAAATGCTCGTAACAGTGAAAACTTTTCCTTTTAGTAAAATAGAATAGCACATCAATATACATGAAACAGAAAAAAACACCTTTGTTTGCTATTGTTCTCAAACAATCGACTCTTTTTTGCTCTTCCGACAGTTACTGGACACGTTTACTGTTACGGGTACCGACCAATAACCCATGTACGCTAAATCACATCGTAAAATTGACACTCACTTTGGTCCAAATCATTCTGAATCACTCGCTCGGCGCTTCATTCATTCATTCCAAACAGTCACTCGCCCTATTCTAAAAAAATCCGAAAAAGTTCACAAACATTTTGAAATCGCTCGAAACGCTCACATTTTCTTCATTCAAATCGAATAACTCATTCTACCATATAATTGTTGGTTTGGATTATGTTGCCTGTGATTAAACTGTGAAGACATGGAAACAGAAAAGAGAGTATTTGATGATTTCATGTAGGTATGAACCCAAATAAGACTTAATCACACTCATGTATGAATAGGCTTTGCGTTTTCACACAGTGTGATATTCAAACGGTGTGATAGGTTTTCATACCTCCATAAAATCAACAAAAGGTCTCTTCATATATTATAATTTAATTTCTTGGAGCAAAAATGTTAAGATTTACCCTCAAATACATGAATTATTTATGGGACTACTTTCCTCGGAAGCTTACAAAAAGCTTTGTAATCAAAATTGTCTTCATTGAATAATGAAACCAATTTTTCAGTCTATTATAATGCCCGAATCTTGGTGGACACAACTAGAATTTAATTATTTACATGTACACGCACTTTTATTTTCTATGGCTTTTTATGGTGTAAGTTGTTTCTAAAGTCACCTTTCACCTTGTAAATGGGATGTAGAACAATTGGATATGGCATGTTTTATGAAGGCATACGACGTAAACATATGTAACGTTTGTTGAATTTGATGGACAGACGAAAAACTCTCACGCATATTGTGTGTCGCTGTTGAGAGCAATTGTTCGGCTTTTTCCGTAACATGGAATTCGGATAAAGTCGGTGGACTTCGTAGTGGCTAAAATATTCCAAATCGTTTAGGTTTTCAAATCTTGAAGAATTTATGATTGGAAATACAGAGTGATGTAGTATTTGTCAAGCATAAGACTTCCAATCTGGAAGTCGTTGGTTCGATCCCCGGTGGCGGCAAATATCCCCTCCGACGTTTGTCTCTCACCAATGGGTAGATAATCGTAAACCTAAGTGAGAAAGCAGTCGGAGGCTAGGAAAGGGTGTAATGGTAGTACAGGTGAAAGAAATACCAGGAATCCGTTGTTAGGTGATCCGGCCGCCGCGATATAACTGCGAAATTGTTGAAAGCGGCGTAAAAACCCATTCAAACAGACAAATTTCTTACAAAACTATACTCTGGGACTGAATGCTACGTGCAAAGCGTGGTAAAATTTGAAAAACGTTCGCACTGTTTTTGATACTTCAGCATTTATTTCATACAAGTACGATGGATAGAATGAAATCTATACACGCCAATGCCTAATATTCTTCAAGAAGGCCGCGAGAAGCAGTGAATGTTCAGTAATCAGTCATGAAGAAGGCCGTGAGAAGCAGTGAATGTTCTGTAATCAGTCATAATTGACAGCCAACCCAACCGATCTGCACTAGATTAGATGAATTAGCTGTTATCGAGTATCTACCTGTGTGTATATATCGGAGAATAGATACATAGATCGTCTTCCAGACATATACAGTACTTGGAATTCTCAAGGAAGCTTGAAAAATAACTGTTACGGAACTTGAACTCACTGTAACTGATAGTACATGTTTATAAAATAACAGGCCTATATGGAAACTTCAAATATTAGATTTGTTTCAGGTTGAATGAAAAGATGTGAACGAGTATCTACATGTGTGTATATATCGGAGAATAGATACATAGATCGTCTTGCAGACATATACAGTACTTGGAATTCGCAAGGAATCTAGATAAACTATCTGTTACGGATAGTAAAGTCAGTTTATTAAAACGTTCCAGAATCGTCTCATTGAGACAATTCTGTTGAGTTTTAACAACATGGGGTTACTGAGAACTTCGCAGTGATTTGCATATCCAAATAAAAAAGTGAGTTTCTTATTTGTAAACAAACGTCTTCAACGGGACCATTATCTTTAACGATCGCTTTTTTGTGGTCCCTTACATGATCGCTTTAGAGTTTTACTGTATATTAAAAACAGGCCTATATTGAAGTTCAAATTTTAGATTTGATACAGGTTGAATGAATAGATGTGAACGAGTATCTACATGTGTATATATCGCGGAATAGATAGATATATCGTCTTTCATATATATACAGTAATTGGAATTTACAAAATATTTTTTTAAAAGAAACTAAACATTTTGACGTTACGGATAAAAATATACTCATGCTGTTACGGAGAAATTGGTTCCAAAAATTTGTAAAGTTAATGGAATATACAATGAACTAGCTATAATTGGATGAGTAAAATGTCTGTATATACATCGGAGAATAGATACATATATCGTTTTACAGACATATACGGTGCTTTGGGTCTGAAAATATGCTTGAATAACAGGAAACGATTCGTTACGGAAAATAGATAAGTATTGGCCTGCATGGAAAGTTCCATTTTAGACTCGTTTCAGATTAAATAAATAGCTGGTGCATATTATATCTATTAGATTATATCGGAGAAAATATTTAGTAATCGTCTTACAAATATATATATATACCGCTTGGAATTTGAAAAATAATTATTTCATGTCTGTAAAAATCGCAAAATAAAATTTATGTACTAATTTAAATTATTGAGTTTACCCATTGTACTGTTCAAAGACTAATCATTTTTGCCGACGAAAATCGTCGGAAATTTGCCCTTATTTGTATCATGTTACTTTTTGTTTGTTTTTTTTTTTTTCATTATCCAATTTAAGCCAGTCTGAAATGCGGTAGTCTAAATGATAGAGTTTAATAATGAAGACAGATTGTTTATCGATACATAAACATTTTCCCAGAAATTCGCTTACATTAAATAAATATTATTTTGACCTTATTGACTAGATAATATGCTAAAATTACCGTTATTTGATAGACGGATGTTTGTCTGGCTGTCCGTCTGTGTTGGTAAAAACAGATATCTAATTTCCCCTGCGTAATGCCAGGGCAGGGACATAGATAAGAGAAGGTAACGCCGGTAGAAAATCTTTAATGCTTTATAAAACTCTATATTGTGGGTACTCATTTGAATCGTCTTGACAAGACGATTCTAATGAGTACCCACAATAAACGATTTGTGAGAGTATTTTTTGAAATATTTAAACGCAGAATCCAAAAGTACCCCGTCTATCTGTAGCCTGACAATGCCAGGTATATTTATTCAGTCTGACTCTCTCTAATTTTCCCGTCAGCTCTAGAATCTTTGATAAATGGCTTAGTATCGATTTTTGTCTGTTTGGGTCGCTACGGGAGAAAAAAAGCCTACGTATATCTAGAGTCGTGCAGCTTACTGTCATTAGACTTGTTTTATTTGTTGGCTTCTTTCTGTGTACAGTCCCCAAATCTTACGACCTAGTGATTTAATGCTATTAAGAATATTATCGAAAGAAGAAAAAGTTGCTCAAAACGAGCAAGTTTCCCTTTTACCTTACATACTTTCTTTTTAAAGGGTTTTTTTTTGTCAAATTTTGCCTTTACGATATTTCAATGATATATTTTCAATGGACAAAATAAGCCAAAAAATCAATCTCATTCTCACACCTACGGTGTGAAATGAGATCTGATCCATCACATTTCGATAGTTTTGAAATTTCAATGATTCCTTTTCGTATTGTTTTCTTTCAATGAATATTTCACTCGGTTAATCATTGAACAATATTCTTTTCTTTTGTCTTTTTCAGTCCACGAAGTGTAAAAAGTTTATTCGATTAAGTCCTAGCTCTAAAAAGAAACATTCCAAGTCACGTGAGTGTGACGTCAGTTCCGCCTCGACGCCGAGTTCCAGTGGAGGTCCGCCCTCGTCCGAGAACGGGATGGCGAAGTCAAAACGAGATCAACAAGTGCCAAATGGGTTAAATGATAGTGGCGAGATTTCCGACTTAGGTTTGTACGTCTTTATCACAAAAGTGTAGGGTACTTTTCAAGATACGTTGAATTTAAATGTGACAAGAAATGTAAAACGGCTTTTAAAAAGAAAATTTGGTATAATTTATTTGCGCTTAAGTCGTTTTTGAGGGACATACATTTTTAAACAGAATGTTGAAAATCGTTGGAAAAAAGTCTTGTTTAGCTCCACTGGCCGTAGGCCACTGGAGCTAATGTCATGGCACTGTGTCTGTCGTACGTCCGTCCGTACGTCCGATCGTAAACTTTTTCTTTGAAAATCTTTTCCTAAGAAATTCCTGGATGAATTTCAACCAAACTTCACAGGAATTATCCTTGGGTGACCCTTTTTCAAAGTTGTTCAAAAAAATTGATCCAATGAAAAACATGGATTTAATGGGTAATTTCCAAATATGGTTAAAAGGGAGTTTTCTCAGATTCTAATTGCTGGATACCAATTAAATTCTACATGAATGATCCTTGGGTGACCCTTTATCAGTCTACTGAAAATCATTGTGATCGGATGAAAAATATGTTATTTATGGACCGAGGTCATTTTTCCATACATTACATGGTGGAAACTTTGAAAATTAATTTCTAAGAATGTAACTGATGGGTTTCAACCAAATTTTACTGGAATGATACTTGAGTGACCCTTTATCAGTCTATCAAAAATTATTGTGATCGGATAAGAAATATTTTTTATGGGCGGAGGTCATTTCTCTTTATGTTATACAGTTGAAACTTTGAAAATCATTTTCCCAGAATGTAACATATGGATGTCAACCAAACTTTTCTGGAATGATCCTTGGGTCACCCTTTATTAGTATACCAAAAATTATTGTGATTTGATGAAAAATATGTCTTTCATGGGTGGAGGTCATTTCTCTAAATGTTATATTGTGGAAACTTTGAAAACCATTTTCAACATTTCAGTAGAACCCAAAATATTCAAAAATCTAGTCAAAACTTTGATTTGCTATTACAAGAATTTCTAGCCTGTCGAGCGACTCTAGCCATTCATGGCTTTCTAGTTTTTTCTGTCATAATCATAAGACAAGAGCAGTAAATTAAATTGTAATTACAGATCGATAAGATACGACAATCCGATTTTAATAGGCTTGCATAAATATGAAAATTTTTGCGAAACGTTTGCACGGTTTTGCACAATTGCAAAACACGGTTCAATTTTAAACGTTCGCAGATGTTTTTACATCATGGGCGGTGCTGCATTATAGTATAGATAAATTTGTATTCAACTAAAAATCAATAGACCACCAAAATATACACGCTTAAAAAAACAGACCTTTGAGGTTTTAGGCCCGTAATAAATCCGCAAAGTTTCGTATGTAATGAACTGTAGTGTTAACCGTGGTATATCCTAATGGTTTCATTACGACACCTCGGACAACATTGTAAAAATCACGAGTTCTTAAATATTAAATAATTAGGAAACCTCGGTGACCACTGTAATAGTCCATGATTTACAGAACGTTGCGGAAATATTACCGGTCCACTGTCTTAACTTCGGGGTTTACCATATGAATATAATTGTTTACAGCGATGTAACTACTAAACATTTGTTATGCAATTTTCCTAAAAGAGTTTGCCAATTGTGTAGACTGATTGTGTCTCTGGGAAGGGAAATAAATGAAACAAACTCTGTAAAGTTTCTACTTTTAGGAATGATAGTTATTTCCCTTGCTTGATGATTAAATAAACGAGTTTTGGATGTAAAATTACAGCTCATTGTTTTGCTCCCAAAAAACAGAGCAGTGTAATAAATATCTAAGCTGTTTCTTTTTCGTTTCCTTGAGGACTGACTCAGTTGAATACTGATGATATATTTGACGATGATAATTTGCATGTTAGATTTTGCCACATTTTGAAAAAAAATGAAAATTACAATACGGCCTTCCACTTCCTGTGCTTTAAGGATATAAATTCTTTTTACTGAGGGGGGATTTTTCATCCTTTGCGCACTTGGAGACCGAATTATTCTTTTCAAATGCTTATCGGCTCGATAAATGTTGCATTCCCTTAACAAAAAAGCGACATTCATTCCGCAATTCGTAGAAAACACGAATTCGATTTAGAACGATCAAATTTGGATTGCACTAAAATCCATTATTATCCCAACATTCATGAATGTTTTTCTTTAGCAGGGCTCTAAAAAAAGGGGAGGGTACTGTCAATCTAAAATCTTTATTATACCCCCCACCTACGAAGTAGAGGGGGGTATATTGGTTTCACCATGTCTGTCTGTCTGTCCGTCCGTCCGTCCATCCGTCCAGTCGTCCGTCCGTCCGTCCGTAGACCTTTTCGTTTCCGGACTCTAACTCAAGAACCAAATGACCTACAATCATGAAACTTTATACAAATGTTCCTTATGACCCAAGGTTGTGCCCTATTGTTTTTGGGTCATATAGGTCAAAGGTCAAGGTCACAGTCAGCCTTTGTTCAATTTTCGTTTCCGGACTCTAACTCAAGAACCAAGTGGCCTGCAATCATGAAACTTTATACAAATGTTCCTTATGACCCAAGGAAGTGCCCTATTGTTTTTGGGTTACATAGGTCAAAGGTCAAGGTCACAGTCAGCCATTGTTAAATTTTTGTTTCCGGACTGTAACTCGAGAACCAAGTGACCTACAAGCATGAAACTTTATGCAAATGTTGCTTATGATCCAAGGAAGTGCCCTATTGTTTTTGGGTCATATAAGTCAAACGTCAAGGTCACAGTCAATTTTTGTTCAATTTTCATATCTGGACTCTTAACTCAAAAACCAAGTAACCTAGAATCATGAAACTTCATGCAAATGCTACATATGACCTCAATATTAGTTACAAACACCTCCTGCACTAATAGCACTTGCATTCTGACAAAGCGCTTGTGGGGGGTATTAGTCCGCTCTGCGACAGTTCTAGTTTGAAACTGAAAAAAAGGCTGTATCTATTCATTCAAATTGTCCCAACGTGACAATTCAAATGCGTTCGCACAAACAATGGGTTTGCAAAAAATGTACATGTGTTCGAATGTATAAAATCCAGCCCTATGTTCGAGTTGACAAAACAATGCAAACTGTTTGTAAATTATACCCCGCTTTGCTGGTGCTCTTGAATACAAAGCGGGGTAAAATTTGCAAACTGTTTGCACTGTTTTGTCTTTATTATCGCAGGGCAGAATGACCTCTTATATATTCAGCTGTATGTCTTGCAGATTTAAAGCAAGCCTTCGACATGTTTGACAAGAACAACGATGGGAAGATCTCAAGCCAGGAACTAGGCTGTGTCCTCCGATCTCTTGGTCGATCTTTAAGATATTCTAAATATGAATATACACACAATATACAATGTATATTTTACAGATTTAAAACAAGCCTTCGACATGTTCGACAAGAACAACGATGGGAAGATCTCAAGCGAGGAATAAGGCTGTGTCCTCCAATCTGTTGGTCGATCTCTAAAATATTCTAAATATGAATATACACACAATATACAATGTATATTTTACAGATTTAAAACAAGCCTTCGACATGTTCGACAAGAACAACGACGGGAAGATCTCAAGCGAGGAACTAGGTTGTGTCCTCCGATCTCTTGGTCGATCTCTAAAATATTCTAAATATGAATATACACACAATATACAATGTATATCTTACAGATTTAAAGCAAGCCTTCGACATGTTTGACAAGAACAACGATGGGAAGATCTCAAGCGAGGAACTAGGTTGTGTCCTCCAATCTCTTGGTCGATCTCTAAGATATTAAAAATATGAATATACACACAATATACAATGTATATCTTACAGATTTAAAACAAGCCTTCGACATGTTTGACAAGAACAACGATGGGAAAATCTCAAGTGAGGAACTAGGTTGTGTCCTCCGATCCCTGGGTCATGAACATACGTCAAAGGAAGTAGAAGATATGATTAAAAACGCAGATACTAACGGTAAGCTTAGGGAAAGTTTTATTAGCACGGCTGTTTTCGGGGAAAAGCCGAGGTATTGCTAAAGCCTTTGTGTCGTCGTCGTTGTCGCTGTCGTTGTTGGGGTCGTTGTGATATCTCTGGTTCTACTGAAAGCATTTACTTCAAACTTGGTACACATGTTTACCATCAAAAGAGCGTAATAATTAAGGGTTATAACTCTAGATGCGTTTATGCAAGTTAGGCCCCTTTTCGATTAATAATTTTTTCGCCATCCAGCACTGAACAGCCGAGCGTAGGCACTCGTAGGCGGTGCTCTAGTTTTAGTTTAGGTTACAAGTTTAGCTGAAGCACCATACAGACTATATGGACAAATAACTGTTCCAAAAACAGACGGTAGCTACGATGAAAAAACGAATATGATTATAAAATCCTAGATATATTGCTTGGTTATTCATTCGGTTTGGTCGAAAAATTCGGTCTCGAATAATTTGGTCAACTGAATATTATTTTTTTAACTTCCGAGATTTGGACTAATAAAATTAAAGTTTAAAACTCAAGTGTTCTTCCCGACGTTGAATTTGAATAAGCCGTTGTAGTCTAATGGCGTTTAATACATGAAATGAAAAGCTTTGTTACAACCCGAAAGCTTAGCCGTTTGTTTGGGGATATCAATGGCATTTGAGCTTCTTCTAATCTCGAGATGGTGGGCTCAATCCCCGTGATGACCCGCTAACAAGTCACGCTCTAGTAATCTTTAGAATGTGACGTCAAACTTAGGCCCCTAGTTTATTTTACTAAACATCTTAGGATAATTGTTTGTGTAAGTCAAAAATTAAAGTTGCTTCTACATCAGTAACTAAATATGGAATTCTGTCATGCTTCATCTCATTAGAATCGTCTTCGGAAGACGATTCTAAAGAGATAATGAAAGGCAGAATTTAGCATGAATGAAAACATAAGGTACGGTGTGTGATTTTGACTTACGATAAATATTTTCGTAAGAAGTGTAGTAAAACGGGCCCTCAGTGTCTTGAGAACGTTCAAGAATCAGACGAATCTGAGCAGTAGTTTCGTCCTGTATTCTGGCACCATTTACTGTAACAACTTACCGTTTTCTTGGGACGTCGCTCATATTAGCAAGGAAAAAGCAAAGTAGTATTTCAAAACTCGCATGAAATTATTCGAAATGGTAAACAATTGACTTAACTCGCCGTTAACCTTTAAACGAAAACTATAGGAGAATGGCGAACAAATATGAATCCTCTATGGAAGCTTTGAACGAACCCCATCAGAAAACGGGTATGTAGAATACGTTGAATTGTTCACTCGAGGCTCCACCATTCGTTCACCCAGTGAAATAGAAATCAATCTTACACCGAACAAAATAGTTGTCGACTATATTCATATATCGGTGGCTTAGCGTGAAACAGTTGTAACTGACTATAAACATATAGGCAGTTAAAACTTTTTCGCGCTGAGCTATCAATATATAATACAAATCATTTAGACGGGCTCTTTAACGTATTTTGTGTTTCAGAAAACGGGTACGTAGAATACGATGAATTCCTATCAATGATGAGACGATTTTCGGAGACGGACGAAGCCAAGTACGATCCGAGCGACGAAAAGGCGAAAAAGTGGGAGGCGTTTAAAGTGTTTGATATGGACGGTAACGGTTATATAGACCGACATGAACTTAGATATGTGATGCGACGATTAGGGGAAAATTTATCTGATGACGATATTAAAGCCATGTTTAATGAAGCGGATTTAAACGGGGACGGGCTTATAGACTTTGAAGGTGAGTTAGGGGTCGTTTTGAAGTTGTTTTTCGAGAAAAAAAATTGTACATGTAGTATTGCCGGTCGTCGTTGTCGTCGACGGTTGTGTTTTGACGAAAATTTTTACATCTTTGTGATATTCTTGATATTACCTGAGAATAAGAGAATCAGTTAGACCTGTTGAACCAATAAACATGATTCTCTTTAAAAACAATAAATATGCTCATACCCTTTACAAAGTTGAAAAAGTAAAACGACTCTAATATTTACATTTTATGATACAAAGAAGCCTGTATTGACCTGATATCACCTGTTTGATAACATAAAATGACATCAGGCACTCTAGTTTTAGAAACAATTGTATACACTTTCGCAAGAATTTCTTTGATTTTTAAGCTTTTATCATAATTCAGCACTGGAAAATGATTGCATGGTAAATGAAATTATATGTTAGTGTCTTAAAATATAAAATGATATCTGGTCTCGGTTGCGAGAAATTATCATGACTCAACAAAGCCTCGTTGTGATAAATTATCCTTACCCCGACCAGCTAACATTGATTTATTCCTGATAAGTATATCATAACAGAGGTGGTCGGTATAGAATTTGCCATTTCTAATATATCTTAGAATAATTGTCGAATTGTTAACAGGCTGTTTCAAATGAATTAAAAGGAGGATATTGAATGAGTGTTCATTGAATACCGAATTTTTGTAAGGAGTCATCTTTAAGCAGATATAATCGAGGCTTCGCCGAGTTTTTATCTGTTTAGATGACGAGTTTAATATATTTGGTATTTCTTTAGCACACAATTAATATTCTATTTTTAATATGTCCTGAATATTTGCTATAAACCGAGGAAATTCCAGACATTTATAGATTCTAGTTTTTCCGCGAAACATATAATGCCGTTTGTGAAATTACGTTAGCAAGTGCATTATGACGTCATTTTTACAATGAAAATAAAACGATGCTCTAAGTTCTCGGCTCATTTGCATAGTGATCCCGCCAATGAAATAACACCCTTATAATATGAAAAAAATATTCACATTCTCGCGACCTAGGTCATATTAAATAATTTGCCGCTTTATATTATAAAGCGGCAAATTATTTCCTTGTTAAGTACATTTCCCGCCCTTGATTTACCCATTCGTTTCTGCGACAGCATCTTTGCAGGTTAAGGAGGTATCAAGTTGGTAGCCTATTTTCGAATACAAGTTTAAAAGAAAGACCGTTAGTTGGTTTTGGTTGGCAAGATGCTGTGACACGTGTCTTTAGTGGTGTTTACTTGTGTTACTATTCTGCTTTATTTTATTTCAGAATTTTCACGTTTACATATGGCATAGAATACAAGAAAGACAATTTTTAGCCTTGTTATCTTCCCATGTTGATATTAAAACCATAGACGTAACCTCGTTGTCACCTTCCGCTAGAGGGAGCAGCACTCCGATTCCTCTTTCATCACCAGTTATTTATGTCACGTGACCCTCCTCTTATCCAATGATCGATTGACTTTGTGGACACGTGTCTCAGAGGAAGTTTGGGAGAATTTAGTTTTGTGTATGAAGAAAGTGCAATGTGATGTACTGTGACTTATCGCTGGAATGATAGAAATGATTAGGACAGAAAGGGATATGGATAAGAATCGCTTCTTCTTACATTCCTTTGTAGAGAGTGATGTTAGAAGCCATTAACAGTCGTTTACAAACAGACGTTGTGATTCTACAAAACGAAAAACTGCGATTGTTACGTCACCACAGTGTGACGTCAAACCATAACGGTGATCGATGAAAACCATATCACGTGATTCCAGGACTCTCGGAGTCACGTTCCTCTCCGAACACGTGACTTTAATCAACCTGTTTTATTGGTTGGTTTTTAACTACGTCATGCAAAAGTGAAAATATGCAGATTTTGTGTTTGGGCATGGTTATACAAGAGTTTTTAATGAACTTTTTTATCGATAGTTTCTTTTTAGACGATTCGAATGTAGATTTCGTAACGGTTCTTAACAAAGTGTTACCGAGTATTTGGGAGGTCAAGAAACGTTGTTACAAAGCTAATTCACGTTGTTCGTATGATGTTTTTGTCTCCCTTCTCTATGGATTCATTTCATTGCTTAAAGCTAAATAAAGTAACACTTGCTTTTCAGATACACATGCTTTAGAGAAACGAGCTCGCATATAGTTCATTAATATTGTTGACGAGAATACAAAACGTCGTACCTACACGTTGAACTAAGCTGAAGGTACAAAAAGTTTATTGTCCACATTTTGTTCGCGATTTTTTTTCTCTTTTGACTTATTCTGCACCTGTAAAACAAACCAGATCTTTATAAATTTGGTTACAAAAATCTAGTATTTCTTTTCTCTCTTGTCAATTTCACGTTCTTACGTTTCGGTCGGCTAAACATAAGCGTGTATGATCTATGTTCGAATCGTCTTTCAAGAGCGTTTTTGTTATATTACTTGCATATTTATAACTGAATGGGTCTAAATGAATAAATTTATATCCTTAAATAATTCAAGTTTTCTATTTTTGCACATGTAATTTTCATACGTCATGTGTATTCAATACAAGTGCTTGTTTAGATTATATTTTAGACCCATTTGGAGCACCATACAAACCCAATTAGCCTGTCACAGGAAAACGAACTATTTGGTTTACAAATATTACAAGAAAGGATCGGCTAAATCACAGGTCAATCACATTTGATATTTATATACAAAAATCTTACAGTTTCATCGATGATTGACTTTGCGAAATTCAACAAGCTGTGCGGTTGGGATGACAAATAAGTGTCGAAGAAAAGAATCCTGCTTTGCACGCAAGTGCACGTGCAAGGCGGGATATAATGTATTCGACGTTTGACGTACGTATGAATCTAGCATACAGATAACGATTGATACTCTTTGCATTTTCCGTATGATCGCTTTTCCTATGACAGCTGAGAGTAACCTAAACCCCGTAACTACAGCTTGGGGCTGTAGTTACGGTGTTAAGGTCATCCTCAGACGCTAGAAATTGTTAACCTGTTTCAACTCTTTGTCAATAAACGCTTAAGTCTTTCCCCGCCCAAATAAGGTGCCGTATTTGTTGTTTATAAGTGTTTTCTTGCACGTTTTGGTGAAAAACAGTGGTACCCCTTGTGTTTATAAAGAGTGTCACGCGAAAAAGGATCCTTCTGTTAGTGATGTTTGATTTCAAAATGGTTACCTGCTTTATTAGCAGAAAAGCTAGAAATCGTTTTTAAAACCATGGAAGAACGTTTCCTCATAATTTTAGGCCGTGCAAATCGCCGCTTACCGTTTTAGTTCGATATTAATATCACTTATGAGATGGTCCCTTTTCTCGTTTCACGTAAGTTAAGCCTGTGCGTGATATTTCCACCAATCTTATTTGTACGTAATGGTCAGGCAGTGAGCTACCCGGACAATCACAAACCCTATTCATGTATTCAAAATATTCTGAGATTATGAACAGAGACTTTAGGTCCGTTACTCTCTATGTAACACACAGGGAAGACTTTGAAAAGACTCTGCGGATGTACTACTGACCTGCGCCCTTGTGAAATTGTTAGAAATGTCACATACAGGCTCAACTATGACTATTTTAACACTTAGTTTTTTTACTGTTTTACTCAAAAGGGGGTAGTTTCAAGTATTCCACCTGATTTCTACTTTTTACGTAGAATTAGGACGTATCGTGCTCGACCAGAGCTTTAAAGCAAGTGGTTGATCTCGATCTGAAATTATAGAACTTCATTTATCAATGAGTACCCTTAATAGTGGACCTGATAAGTGAATAATCATTATTCACTCATCTGAGCCCGAGGTTATATATTTTTTCGTATTCGACTGAGAATTTTCTTAGATTTCATGTTGAGATTAAAGCTTTATTGACTGGCTGTTGATAAAGTACTATAAAATGCATTGACATAAAGGATCATATTAAAAAATTGATATAAATATTTACTTAATGATATCATCTTTTATGTTCATACCCTAATTTAAATTCCAAATTTCAGAAAATTCTCGGTTGAGAATGAGTAAGGTTTTATGAAATCGGGTCCAGAAACCACATCTCGAGTACACACAATATAGCATTTGATAAGTTTATAATCATTATTCACTCATCAAATGCTATGTTGTGTGTACTCATTGGACTATTTGAATGGTTTCCGCAGCATACGGTTTTGAGAAACCATGATCGTTTCAGATCGCGGTTACTCTCTCTGAAATCGATCTCTGTCATGCGACTCGCATTTTCTTCCGTTATTTTTTTTTCTATTTCTTAAACCATGCCCTTAACCCGTTTTTGTCAACTCCTGTGACTTTTTGTATACCAAAATCCATATTGTAAATAGTTATTTTGTAAATATTTGTTAAACTATTTGGAGATTTTTTAAAAAACTATTGAGTTTGTGTCTTTATTATTATCCTTCCTCTTTCTGCTATTGGCAGATTACTCTCGTCGATCTAAAGTATATATTAAGCAAAATATGAAAACTAGACACTTTTGAATTTCAAATTTTTTCCCTTCCGACAAACAAATATTTAAGGTTCATGTAAAGTGTTTGAGACCCAATATTTAGGGCACTTCATTAGCCAAGAAAAGGCAGTATGTCCAGGTATATTATATATCAAAATGAAGCTATTCGTGAGCACGAGCAGTTAGGCAACATAAGACCGCCATAGCTATAGCGGTATAGCCAAAACATTGTGGAAAAGGGTCATTTTGTACAGAACAAGCAACTGCATGACGGTTGCATAAAATTGCCCCGTATTTTAAGAAAGTGCAGTCTGAAGTACCATCCAGGTAGTGCTACAACCTAAGATATAAAACTCAGTCTCAAAAGGCTCTTTTGAAACAATCAATTTCCATTTATTTTGTCAACATACATGTCAAACCGGTTTGGTCTGTTTTCAAAATAGATGTAAGGTATGGTGCAACATCACACCATAATATTGTGAAATATTTTCTGCGATTTATTTCAAATTATAGTTTTTTTTAAGTTCAATGATCTACAATATTACTTTATATTTATCATTCTGTGAAATAGAAATTGATATATTGCTAAACAACCTTACAGGTATATAAACAATTAATGTCTATTTATGTTGTGATAACACACCATACCCTAAAAAGATCTACACGTTTACAAAATTAGAATGACATATATGACATATGTGTTTATAAAATAAGTCAAAATAAATTGCTTGCATAACTACGTTTAGGGCTTGAGTTTTATACCAACGTTTGTAGTAGTACCTGGGTAGTACTTTAGTCTGTACTTTGTTCAAATTTGGGCCAATTTCATCCAAAAGTCTTGCAGTTGCTTGTTCTGTACAAAATGACCCTTTTCCACAATGTTTTGGCTATACCGCTACAGTTATAACAGTCATATGTTTTTCAACTGCTTGTGCTCATAAATAGCTTTATTTTGATATATGATATTCCTGGACATACTGCTTTTTCTTGGCAAATGAATGCCCTTAAAATTAGGTCTGAAACACTTTACATGAACCTTAACGCAAATCGTGTTCTTTTGAGTAGAATCTCTGTCTCTTTATGAATTTTGTTAAATTTGAAGACTACATGTTTTATATCAACGTGAAGTCCTGGAAAACGGCAAACATTGACGTTCCAAGTACACCCAGCTGCCTCGATAGCTCAGTGGTTAGAGCGTCGGTCTTCTGATCCGAAGGTCAGGGGTTCGAGTCCTTGTGACAGCGAGGTGTTTCCGTGGGCAAGAAACTTAATAGCCACTGCCTCAGTCTACCCAGCTGTAAATGGGTAGCAGTGGATGAAAACCCTTCCACAAAAAAAAGGGATTCCTCTGCCTCTCGAATTTCTCATGCAAAATTGATAACATCTAGAATGTGTAAAAGTCGGTTAAAAGCTATACATAGCTTATGTTAATTGTTAACTGTACCTCGTACAAATAAAGATTATTATATACATGTATATATTATACCATAAACGGTATTCTTACCCCACAAACGCTTAGCAAGGGGAAACTAGATAAACAACTTTAGATTTTAAACTGGACATAACGTGCCTTCACAAATGTGCAGGTCCGCCATTTTTTGCTCATTTGTGAAGAACAGGCTTCAGGAGAACTGTTAGGATCACTCTCAATCAACAATTCTACTAAAACTTCTTCTGTTGATCTCCTGGGCCAAATTCAATGAAAGTTTGTCAGCATGTTCAATTGTTGACCCTTTTCAGAAGTTGTTAACGAAATATTGTTTTACTTGGCTGACATTACCAGAACCAATTAAGTTAGGGAAAGTGGTTTTGGGTCGCTCTAGCCCTCCTTATGAGAACATATTTTTATGGTTTGATACTTCGCTTCACTGGCTGAAAACCATATGGCTATAGTAGCTGAGTCATGACAGTAAACTTTTTCAGCTGAACTAAGTACTTCGTGGTCAATGTGAGCTTTCTTTTGTGGTCGTTGAATGTTTATCGTATGTCGTCTGTTTTGCGTTGTCAACTATTACATCGTTAGCACTCTATAGGCCACAGCTTAAGTCAAATCTTCATAAACTTAGTCAGAATGATGGGCTGGTCACAAGGCTGAACCCTGTTGAAAATTGGAAGGTTCGATTGAATATCACGCGAAAAAGGACCTCGATGACGTCAACCTTGTGAGCCTAATGAAAATGGGAATTTTTTGTTTGAAAACACTAGAAAATGGTAATCAATGACAAAATCTTTGTAATCGCTAGACCCCAAAATTCATAACAATCTTCATGAATTTTGGTCAAAATAATTGTCTGGTCTCTAGGATGAACATAATTCAAAACTGGGGTGTTTTCTTGAAAATCACGGGGAAATGGGCCTTAATGGGAAAATCCTTGTCAATACTCTATAGGGAAAAAATGCCTCAGTCTTCATGACAATTACTAGAAGCATAAAAGAAAGTGGTAAGTGAAAGTTTTATTTGACAAAACAAGGGCGACGAACTACGTTATGTGTCATGATTTCGCCTGCGTAATTCGCATTTGAATTTCAAGTTTTTCAGCTTGTAATTAAATATCCCTTTGGAATTGTCCGGAAAAAATAGCCCATCTTGTACTTGTACCAGAAACGTACCCTTCCCCTTAGTTTAAACTGTGGTCCGAGTATATTCGCTTCGATACCCAGACTTGCACACTAACAAACTAACTCTGCATTCAGGATAAAAAAAAAGTGCAAACTGTTTGCCAATTATACCCTGCTATGCACGCAAGTGCACGCCGTGCAAGCGTAGTATACTTGGCAACAGTTTGACGTATTTCAGCCTTGGAGCACGTGGATCTCAGAAGTTGTTTTGAGATCTTCGTTTCCTTGTTTTCGTATAAAAAGGGAGATTCAACTCTTCATTTAGCTTCAATATTAAGAAAAAAACAAAATATAATATAAAGATGCATTTTATGGCCCTTGATGTGTGGCGTCAATGGTCAAGAGGTAGAGCGTCGACTTTTAAGCTAAGCAAAGAGGTTCTGAGTTCAATTCCCAGGAGCGTTCATCGATCTCGGTTGCAAACAAGTTTTCCAGCAGAAAACAAGAAAAATTCAAATTATCATAAAAGTGAACGCCTGATAATTGGACAAGACTCTGATCAGCCTGTGCATACGCAAATCTCTAATCAGAGTCTACAAATAACACACTTAATAGATAGCAAGGTGCCTATAGTTTCTGGGCCCGAGGTTATAAAACTTTTCTCGGGCTTAATTGAGAATTTTCTCAAACTAATTTGAAAAGAAAAAAACTGTACATAAAAGATTATATTAATAAGTTGTTATTTATAACAACTTATTTATATTATCATTTATGTTAATACATAAAAATGAGCATTGCAACAGAATTACGGCTTCAATCTTAATTTGAAATTTGGAAAAGAAATGAATAGAGAATGAGAAAAGTTCTATAATTTCGGTCCCTTTTCACAAATGCTCATTATTTTCTATGAAGCGTGTAGTAGACTAGTCTCGGCAGCTAAATGTCTCTCCATCACGCTCACAAAGAGTTGGAAATGTACCGTACATGCTGATATACAAGGACGCAACATTGTGGATGTTTTCTTACTCAGTTTAAAAGAGGAGATTGTCAACGATAACCATATTTGTCCTTAGTCAAGTGCACAGACAAATGCTGGCGCATTAGTAGTTCTTACAAGGGATGTAAATTTGACAGACATTTGGACATTTATAACTGAGTTACCTCCCTGTCATTGAAACCTGAACGATGGTCGATAAACTATGATGTAGATGGTCGATATATTCACCGGACCCGATGCTTTGATTTATCTTTTAGACGACAGGAGAAACACAAAGAAAAGAGAGAAAGAGAAAAAAAGCTTCTTTATTTGTAATACGTCAGGGATATGTTTGCATGCACGTAAAAACCGTTTACAAACAGTTTACAGCCTCTTGATAAGTAACATCATTAGTAAATTGGATGGAAGTTGTTTTGAAAATTGGAAAAAGACGAAACGAAACAATAAGGATGAATAAAATATTCATCGACAAGACCAGTGACATTTATAAATATCATAAACAAATGTTGTGTGATTCATATTCAAGATGGAGTCAATTTCATTTAACTTTTCCAATACATCTGGTTGTCATGGTAACATAAATTCCGATACACTAAGAAATCATTACCGGGGTAAAATAGAGTAAGATTGCTGCGGCCCGGGAATGGAAGATTTCAACCCCATTCTATTACAACCTCCCAATTTTTTCTTCACTAGTTTCCATGAATGTTATGATTAATATCCAAATGGATATTATCGGAAGTGAAAAGCATACTTAAAATGAGCAATTTCTCTCTTTGAAAAGGTATTTTTAACCTATGGGATAGTTTCTCTTCAAATTGCTCGCCTTTTTCAATGTTGTCTACAAACTATTAACATTTATTTTAATTCTGAGTAACCGATCTTGTCACTGTACTTACCCCCCCCCCCCCCCCCCCCAAAAAAAAAAAGAAAGAAAAAGAAAGAAAAAAAAGGGAAACGAAAATAAATAATGAATAAATGAAAAATTCACAAATATCGTATGGCTATGGTTTTGTCCGAAAAAGAAACGTAAGGAATTAAATGTGTGTGTGTGTGTGTGTTTTAAGCTCAAATCACTTATAATTTTTGCAGATCAATCATGTGTATCATGTTACTTGTTTTGAAGTAAAACTCTGCGATTGCTTATTTTTTGGCAAAGGACAAGCGATTCCTTTTAAAAGGGACGACCAACTCTACCAAAGTGATTCTTTTTTCTTTTTCCTAAAACCTGGCGTGAAAAAACGGTCGAATAAATCATGAAAAGACGTACATCGTGTAAGTTAGCTATTCAACCCGTAATTATCTACACTCAAAACAACAGGCGTGACTTCCGGTTTTCTGTTGCGATTGCGCAATGGCATGAAGGAAGTAATTGGAGCCAATTTACACGAAATTGGGTCGAAGCAACCCTTGAACCTTAATTAGGAAAGAATGATCCTCTTATATTATTATTGTTATATATATAATACAAACTTAGTGTTTTGTATGAAAAAAAAATATCTAACGAGGTTGAGAAAATTGATAATTGTCAAGGCTCTTCCGAGACAACTATCAATTCTCACAACCAAGTTAGATATTTTTTCATAGAATACACCAAGTACGTATTATATTTATCTTATAACCTCTATTTATCTTGTTTTCGTTGATGTTTCTAATTAAAAAGCAGGTTTCTAAAAATAGCCACATTATATCATTGTTCTAAAAATAACTATATGATATCATAAAAAATATCATACGGGATGTTATCACACAGATATTTTTATAGTATTAGAAAAAGTAGGATCAGCGTTTCAATGTTAGAAAGTGTGGTCATGGTTTGATGACAGAAGTAAAAGAAACAGTGACATTGTCAGATTCTTTGGTACCCAAATATTATCATAGAATTATTTTAAATGGGGAAAAGAGTATTTCATATTAAATGGAGCTATCACGGAATAAACAAACCTACACATTGATTTATATATAAGTGTAATAAGGCTTTAAGTTTCATAATTCTATGTTAATGAAAACTATTCATATCATATCATTAGCTATCAAAATAGATGAGCGGTCTAATTTGCTTCCCTTTGGAAAATAAAACCATTTTTTGTCATTCTGAATACACAAATTTCGATGGACACAACTAAAACACATCATAAAGAAATTAATCGAAGGGGGTAAATGATGTCAAGCGTTGTTAATGGCATATCAGACAACAGTTAGTTACATCGTGAAATTGACATTCATGTCAGTCAAATCCATTCTTAATCGCTTACTCAACCCTCCATTTGTTCATTCAAGACACTCGCTAGAACTATTTAAAACGCTCCAAAATCACTAAAAGATAAAATCAACATCTACATTTAAAATAAATATAGTTAGAGATATAATTGAAATTTGTATGCAAATTTTATTAAGGGAGTATATTAGCGATATTTGATTTACCCCCTTTAATTTCACTCAAAACTTACTCATTGCAAACATTCATTTTCATTCTAAAATCAACCCATTGGTGAGAGACAAATAGTCGGAAACATTGAGTGCCGCCGTCGGGGATCAAACCCGGTACCTTTACATTGACAGTTCGACTCGCTACCTCTTGCGCTATGACGGCGGCTACATGTTTATAGACCCTATACATGTATAGGCTGTTGCCAAGGAAATTGCCTTTGATCAATTGCATTTGCATAATATGGGGGGATGCCACAAAAACCTTTCTTGTCAATAAATTACCAATTTTTTTTAATAATCATATTTCACTTTATTTGGTTAAAAATTCAGCATACCTTTCAAAACAAATAAGAAAGTATGTTCGTAATTTATAGTGACCCCTCCAAATAGAATGACACTTATAACGTATTTTTATTGTTAAATTTAATGATCTAGTCATTCAGTTGATATCAAATGGCGTGCCATCACTATTATTCGTTATTTCCATAAGCAGAATCTTATGGAAACTGGTCTTTTTAACAACGCGCAAAAAGTGCCGAAAATTAAACGAAAACCCACTTCCGGTTTATAGAGTCGGGAGACCGCTGTCCATTGTGGTCATTTACGGGACTACAAAAAAAGTGGTTGTTAATAAGAACGGTCGCTTTGTACAAAGTTTGGTTTAAACATGATTAGAAGCATGGTTTTGATTTAATATGTTGAAAAAATCTATGTTGTTAAAACTTATTGAGACGATTAACTCATTGAGACGATTCTGGTTAGTTTTCACAGCCTAGGAATCATTTACAACTCTTTTTAGACCAGGGAACAGTTTCATCAAAACATTTAAGACGCATTTTTGTCTTACAGATGACTTACCACATACTTAGGACAAAAATCACGTATCACCAATCTTTCAATACATTTGTAAAATGATTGTTGTTGTTGCTATTTTAAAAGTCAACCGTAAGACAGAAATGCGTCTTAAATATTGATGAAACTGGCCCAAGTGTTATGTTCTTGCACGATTTAGGACCTTTGAATGATTAAAGAATGGCATTTTGAAAACGGTCGTTGAATATTAATAAACGTGGTCCTGCAAATAATTTGGACTGTACAATCTTTTACTTCTAACACTAACCGCACTATTTGTTGAAGGGTAAAACATCCCAAAAGCCATCATCTCGTTTACAAATTTTGAACAAAAAATGTAAGAAGTAGCCCAGTTCTGTAAAAAATAATGAAAATTCCATACGAATTTCGGGTAAACTGGTGATCTAAAAATAAATATCTGGCGAGCGTCTATGAGAAATCTTTCGAGTAAGAAGTGGCTGATAGCTGCTGGATTTTAATGCATACATGAGGAATGATTCGCTCATGTTTTTCTGATAGTGTGTAAGTGTTCGATGGAATGTTGTTGTACTCTGATGTGTTTAATTTGACATAATTTCGTGGTGGGACTTTAAAACAGTGTAAACAAAGTAAAATAGGGTTGCATTTACATTGATTGCGCAGCCGCGTCTCGGACTGCGTCGTGTTCAGGATTATAACACGCTCGCTATCGGTTGTAAGTTTCGTCTAAGACTAGGTTAAAGTGCATTTAGAAATCGTTCGCTAATATTTTGTCGTCCTAAAAGTTTAAATTCATGTAAGAGTCCTCTTTTCAATTCCAAAACATCGTACTTACGGCTCATTCGATTTTGATTATTTTCCCCATGTAAGTTAATTTTGACAATCGACGCAATGAGATTTACATCATCATCACATCATCATCATGCATACATGATTACTAAACATTTTATCAACAGCTTATTTAAACGTTGATTTGTTTCAAACAAGTTTTAACGGCATTGCAAACGTTTTCAAATCGGCTTTGGTTCAAATTTATGATATTTATATAAGCGAGCATACAAAACAGGCCTACGATCTTAAAGAAGATGATGGACAACGGTACATGTGTAAAGGGGCCGTCTTGACATAGTTCCAAATTCGGGTACAGAAACATCATAACTACAGCTTATCAAAGCTGTAGTTATGATGTTTTGGTACCCAACTGCGAGTCTTTGAGATAATTATTCATCGTCTTATCGCATTCGGAAGCTGTAATCTGTGTTATCGGGTCGAGATCTTGTTATATACAAAAAAGTGTGGAATTAAGTGGTGAGAGGCTAGGATTTATGATTCGGTTCGCGAATATAAAGTGTGTCATTTTGCGTATTTTATTATCTATTGGTGCTTCTCACTCTGTCTCTGTCTCTGTCTCTGTCTCTGTCTCTGTCTCTGTCTCTGTCTCTGTCTCTCTCTCTCTCTCTCTCTCTCTCTCTCTCTCTCTCTCTCTCTCTCTCTCTCTCTCTCTCTCTCTCTCTCTCTCTCTCTCTCTCTCTCTCTCTCTCTCTTTTTCTCTCTCCGTGAAAGGTTAATATTTGTTTCTGAAACAAATTTGATAAGGGGTCTTGCGTGTCAATGTTTTGATACAAACATCTTCTTCTGAACTTGAAGCCTTCCTAATTATGCGTGTTTCTGAAACAAACATAATTAGAGAGGTTTCAATTTCATGCTTTGCAGATAACATTTCTGAATGAAACACGCTTGCCTGGCCCCCAGGCTGTCAGTTAGTGTTAAGTTTTGAAAAGTAAGGCGCATCACTCATTATTTACTATTTTATTCAATCCAGTTACCTCCTATATTTTCTAAAACTGACACACACACACCCCACACACACTCCTCGAAAATAAATAAATAAAACCACCTGATCGGCCAGTTAGAGGAATAGTAACTGATGCATTCTGATACATGGATAAGAAAGTACACAATTTTGCTCATTTCATTATACTGCGGATCAGTGAGAGGGGAGCCAGTGTAGAAACACGCATACTTGCTTAGACACTTTTCAAAGTACAAGGCAAAACAATATTTTATTGATGCGCTCTCGAACGTTTCGCAGTTTCTGTATAGACGGATTATCTTCTCCTTCTTCTCTTTCTTCTTCTTCTTCTTCTTCTTCTTCTTCTTCTTCTTCTTCTTCTTCTTCTTCTTCTTCTTCTTCTTCTTCAAATAATTATTATTGGTTTTATTATCTAAACTTTTTATTTCCAAGATGGCCAGTTTTTGCTTGACTAGCCACACATTATTTCTCCTTTACAATATTACACCATACCAGACGGACAGTCTATCTAATTTGCGCTCGAAACGACCCATATTCATAGACGCTAAAATTGGTATTTATGAATACAATAGCAGACGTCATTATCTTTAATCAAGACAGACTATGTAAAAAAGAAATGTCTTCTGATATTCAAATGTCCTGAATACTTTGGTCTAAATGGCAAATTTAGTTAGGAGGGCTTGATTCTGTTTTGAGCAATCTTTCAGTTTCCTATTTTAACTAATTCTATATCAATAAGATTTATGTACATGTCGCTTAGGTAACATCCCCGGGTTCAGGATAGAAAAGCCCTAGAGCACATCAAAAATCGACGGATCAGCACTGTTCTGAAGTATTGAGAAAAAATAAGCAAAATTCAACCAGAGAAATATAATTTCTTATCAGTTTTTAGCTCCACTGGCTGAAAGCCACTGGGGCTATTGTCATGGTGTTGTGTCCGTCGTGCGTCCGTCCGTCCGTCCGTGCGTCCGTCCGGTCGTAAACTTTTCTTTTAAAATCTTCTCCTCAGAAACTACTGAATGGATTTCAACCAGACTTCACAGGAATGATCCTTGGGTGACCCTCTTTCAAAGTTGTTCAAGAAATTTTAATCCAATGAAAAACATGGATTTAATGGGCGTGGCTAATTTCCAAATATGGTAAAAAGTGATTTTTTTCAGATTCTAATCAATGGATACCTATTAAATTTTACATGCATGATCCTTGGGTGACCCTTTATCAGTCTACAAAAAATCATTGTGATCGAATGGAAAATATGGATTTTATGGGCGGAGGTCATTTCTCTATATGTTATATAGGGGAAACTTTGAAAATCATTTTCTCAGAATGTAACTGATGGATAACAACCAAATTTCACTGGAATGATTCTTGAGTGACCCTTTATCAGTCTACAAAAAATCATTGTGATTGGATGAAAAATATACATTTTATGGGCGGAGGTCATTTCTCTATTTGTTGTATAGTGGAAACTTTGAAAATCATTTTCTCAGAATGTAGCTAATGGATATCAACCAAATTTCACTGGAATGATCCTTGAGAGACCTTTTATCGGTGTACCAAAAATTATTTTGATCGGATGAAAAATATGCATTTTATGGGCAGAGGTCATTTCTCTATATGTTATATAGTGGAAAATTTGAAAATCTTTTTCTCAGAATCTGATTTTTGGATATCAACTCAATTTCACTGGAATGATCCTTGAGCGACCTTTTATCAGTGTACCAAAAATTATTTTGATTGGATGAAAAATATACATTTTATGGGTGGAGGTCAATTTTCAATATGTTAAATAGTGGAAACTATGAAAAACATATTCTCAGAATGTAACTGATGGATATCAATCAAACATTTTTGGTATGATCTTTGGGTGACCCATTATCATGCAGCCAAAAATTATTTTGATTTGATGAAAAATATGTCTTTTAATAGCAGAGGTCATTTCTCTATCTGTTATATAGTTGAAACTTTGAAAATCATTTTCAACATCAGTAGAACCCCAAATATCTAAAAATCTAGTCAAAACATTTATTTGCTTTACAAGAATTTCAAGCCTGTGGAGCGACTCAAGCCATTCATGGCTTTCTAGTTATTTCTTTGACTGGCTGATCAGTGTTAGTTTTTAGCTCCGCTGGCTGAGATCCTTGGGTGATCCTCTTTCAAAGTTGTTCAAGAAATTTTGATCCAATGAAAAACATGGATTTAATGGGCGTGGCTGATTTCCAAATATGGTAAAAAGTGAGTTTTCTCAGATTCTAATTAATGGATACTAATTAAATTTTACATGAATGATCCTTGGGTGACCCTATATCAGTCTATGGGCGGAGGTCATTTCTCTATATGTTATAAAGTGGAAACTTTGAAAATCATTTTCTCAGAATGTAATTGATGGATATCAACCAAATTTCACTGGAATGATCCTTGAGTGACCTTTTATCAGTCTACAAAAAATCATTGTGATCGGATGGAAAATATGCATTTTATGGGCGGAGGTCATTTCTATATATGTTATATAGTGGAAACTTTGAAAATCATTTTCTCAGAATGTAACTGATGGATATCAACCAAATTTCACTGGAATGATCCTTGAGTGACCTTTTATCAGTCTACAAAAAACATTGTGATCGGATGGAATATATGCATTTTTTGGGCGGAGGTCATTTCTCTATATGTTATATAGTGGAAACTTTGAAAATCATTTTCTCAGAATCTAATTGTTGGATATCAACCAATTTTCACTGGAATGATCCTTGAGTGACCCTTTATCAGTTGACAAAAAATCAGTGTGATCGGATGAAAAATATGCATTTTATGGACAAAGGTCAATTCTCTATATATTATTTACTGGAAAATTTGCAAATCATTTTCTCAGAATCTTATTATCAAACAAATTTCACTGGTATGATCCTTGAGTGATTAAATAGTGGAAGCTATGAAAATCATTTTCTCAGAATGTAACTGATGGATATCAATCAAACTTTTTTGGTATGATGGGTGACCCATTATCATGCAGCCAAAAACTTTGAAAATCATTTTCAACATCAGTAGAACCCCAAATATCTAAAAATCTAGTCAAAACATTTATTTGCTTTTACAAGAATTTCAAGCCTGTGGAGCGACTCAAGCCAGTCATGGCTTTCTAGTTGAGAATATGGGAGGTAATTTGAAATAAAAAAGTTAAACATGAGTGGTCTTAAATCCACTGACAGCCTGGGAGCCAGGCTTGGAACCATATGTACGAGGGTTGATCGAATTTTTTTTCTCTTATTCCTTCAGAAAGTTTTGGTATCCAAACATGGTCTAGCAGGACCCCTTACCGGGTGGAGATTTATTAAGGTCTTTCAAATAGTAAGGATCTAGGAACCGACGACGTAAAGTGAAAAAAAAGCAGCACAAACGAAGCGAAAGTACGAATCGAAAAGGACAAAAGTTGCAGTGCTTGATAAAAGTTAATTGTTAAAAAACGTCTACTTAAAAGTTTAAGGAAATTAAGTTTCAGTTTTCCTAGAAACTTAAACTGCCTTGTTTTAAAAAAAAGTATTAGAAGAGTACTACACTTTCTCGGTGGGCGACCATTTAAGAGATGAAGAGAGTATTTGTTGATTTCATTGAGGTTTGAAACTAAAAACATAATCAAAATGCATGAATACGCGAAGCGGATTCATACACGAGTGTGATAAGGTTTTATGTTTCAAACTTCCATGAAATCAATAAATTATCTCTTCATGTCTTATAATTTAAATTTCATGAAACAAAGATAATACAGATTCGATCATAATAAATTCATTTATTTTTTTTAAAATGGGACTTCTTTTCGCGGAAGCTGTGTACTCGAATTCGCTTTCACTGAGTAATGAAACCATTTTTAGCCAATCAGAATGCATGAACATTTATGAACTCAACTAAAATTAAATTTTATACCGTATAACAAGATCTTTGTTCAAGATGTAAATGATACAATACTGTAGCCCGAGTGAGGTCTTACATTTTACCCCCAAAACGTTTTCCTTCCTTCTTTTACAATTAAGAGGAATAATGATAGAAAGGAAAACAATTGCCTACTTTTTTTTTAAAATCAGATATGCGTGATACTATCTTTTCCATTTTGCATTCACTTACACTAAATGCTTACAAGTGAATGTCTTGATGATAAGTGCATGAATACAGGTACAACCCAGCGCTTTATGTTTTAAGAAATTTGTATTTGCTGGAAGTGCAATTAAAAAAAGAGTAGATCTATAGCAGTGTCGGCTTATACGTCAATTCGTTGTTAACGTTGTAGTTGTCGTTCTCCTAACGTTATGCCCGACAGTACGTTTTAGTTCAACCGTATACATTTTCTCTCGTAGTAATTTGATTTAAGGCAGCAAGGACAATATTCAAACAATAAAACATGCAAACCACGTGCGGACAAATAATAGGACTAGTATTCCTAGTGCTGACAAACTTGGCGATAGTGATTTCCTTTGCGACGCCATATTGGACAGAAAGATACGAAATGCTCATCACTTATAGGAGTAACAAAGGATTATGGGCCGAATGCAGTTCCCAGGATTGCACGTGGTTCTTCGATGATGAATATTCATTAAAGTTCTATGAAGCTCAAACACCTGGTAAGTTGTGACATATTTTTTCCATTCTTTTGCTTTATAAATTATTTCTCGCCTGTTGTAAAACTTCAATTATCATAAAAATGGCCTAAACTAGCTAAATATTATTGACAATGATATATGGACAAAGGCGTTTTACTATCCTATTCGTGTATTACCGATATTAAAAGATAATTCATATATTAACTGTATTTCAATACTCAATTGTCAACATTATTATTGCCTTGTCAACTTTACCCCATCCATTCTATGTACATTATGTACACTTTGCTTTTGCATACAGTATAGTCTAAGACCAGACTGCATTTTGCAGGATAACATCACTGCAGGACTTATTTCAAACTCAAGAATAGGCAACTTTTATTTTCGCGCTATTGTTCATTTTTGAAGTGTCACGTGAGCAACTTAAGGTATATGAGAACCTCTTGTTTGTATACTTAGTATGAAAACAAAGCCAATTTTTCGATATCAAAACCGTGAGCAGCTTAATAATGGTCTTATAGGTTTGAGTGAAAGGTTCTTTTCCCTTGAATATTTACAAATAAATCATGTATACGTGTTCAATGTTTTTATTTTGAGTGTATACTACACGTGATACCTTCCCAAAAGGGAAATTGTCTTTGAATTGTTAGTAAATAAGAATAATTTTATATAATAAGCACTACTTCTTTAAAAGAAAATGGGCCATTTAAAAAAAAAAACATTTTAAAATTTGATCCCACAGATACAGATTTGATATTGAAATAAGCATATGGATTGATAGAATGGTCCTTCTAGAGTCAGAAGCCTGCAGGAAATGAAAGGTTTCGACAATGTTCAATCTGCGTAATCAGCGATGTCTGACCATGGTCGATATTTTTCGCACTTCCCTTTTTGGTTGACAAGTCAGACACACATTATATAGTTATGAACATCATGAAATTGACATTTTCCTCGGTCATAATCATTCTGAAACTCGCACTCATCGCTCCTTTCATCCATTCCAAACACTCACTCAAACCATTCAAAAACACCCCCAAAACAACAAAATGGAAATATTTAAACTCCATTTGGCATACAAATCGGTAGACAAAATCCACGATTTCACTGACATAATTGAGTTAGAAAGCTATTATGGAACCTTTATGCAAAATGGATGTAATAATTATCGCTAATTTTGTTCAGTATGCCTCACCTTACCTTCGTTGCCTTTACAGAGCGAATTTGACATTTTCCCCAATCAAAGTCATTCTTAGGTGTTCTCACTCATCGCTCTATTCATTCATTTAAACATTCAATCAGTGCATTCAAAAACGCTCAGAAAACAACAAAATGAAAGATTAACAACTCCATTCAAAATAAAAATCGGTAGATAAAATTCACGATTTCACTGAGATAAATGAATTTTGTAAGAGTATAATGGACTCGTGAAGACATAGAAAGCTATTCATAGAACCTGTATTAGTATTTTATTGTATTAAATATCGCTAATTCTGTTTATCCCGAGTAAAATTAGCGAAATTGGATTACCTCTCTTGAGTTTCACTCGAAACTCGCTCAACACTATCATTCAATTTCGTTCAGGGTATTCACGAATTAAGGCCAGATTCTATGAAGGCGACTGATCAAAGTACTCGAAGTACATGTGCCTGTGCCTTTCAGGAGTGTGAGCGTAGTCGTTTTAACATTTTGAATATAAGTACCAATAACGTAAATTTCTACAGCCTCGATAGAAGTTTAAAAAATATCAAAACGACGTTCTAAACGAGTTGTCGATCTACTGGTTAGAAAACACTCAACGATGAAATACAATTTGGTATCCTCGTAATTAAATAACGTACTGTGGGCTTTATTCAGAAGGGAATACTTGATGACTGTATCAAGGCAAAAAAAGACAAAGCCTGGACTAAGGGTCGGCATGCAAAAAGAATGGCACATCGAAATAAGTCGGTGATTTGTTTGTATTGGACTGATCTTTATCGCCGCTTTTCAGATTATTGCAGCTATATCGAGGCGACTGGAGCACATAACAATGGATTCCTAGTATTTCCAATACCAGTATTTCCGTAAATTCATTTCCTATAGCCTCCAGCTGCTATACTATTAACGATTGGCTTGAGCGAAACTGCCGGTAAGATGTGCACAGTCAAGAATCGTACCTTGGGCCCGTCTAACCATCTTTTTTGCGTAAGACAAAAATTAAAGCTGCTTCTACAGTAGTAGCTATATACGGAATTCAGTTATGCATCATCTCATTGAAATCGTCTTCTAGAGGCGATTCCAATGAGATTTTACAAGTCAGAATCTATTAATGAATGAAAATACCTGCTTTAATTTGTTGTTTTGACTAACGATTAATTTTTTCGCAAGAAGTTACGTTAAACGTTGTCTATGGCAGTTAAGTAAGTCAGGGATTCAAAATGGGAACGTATGAAACATACGTAAGAACTTGCATGATTGCATAATGGGTAATTTCACAGAATTCGAAAATACTGCTCAATTTATTATACAATCTCTAACAAGAAATGGAAATGTTTCTAGCATCATGCAACGTTTCATTCGTTACTTTTTCCGGAGCTTATTTTTAATATTCCACATTTCTGAAGGAAATTGTGTAAGACAGAGTGGTCGAAAAATTGTAAAAAAAACACGCACCTAAAAATTAATAAAATCAGTTACAAGCATCTCGGGAGAAGCTTCGATACGCCCTCTGACACCGTTTTGCTCATTTCCATTAAGAGGCTACTAATATGCTAATTTCAAATACTAGGAAGAAGAATTGACTTCAATTTCTTGCTGCTGAATTTAAGTATTTGAATTCTTAATACTCATTGAAATCGTCTTGGCAAGACGATTCCAAAGTGTATCAACCAAAACGGGTTTAGAGGACAAATATCAGATTGAAGTCGATACAGTTTCCTCGTATCCGGAGCTATGTGGTATAAAGCTTTAAATGGACATGTCGATAATGAGTAAAAATCTCATTTATCAATGTTCTCTATAACTAAAACAAATTGGGTTGTCCGAGAAACCACTACGTTACTGGTGTCGGAAATCTATACATAGGCTTTTAGGAAATAAACGTTTGGTATTCGTGTATATGAGAGGCGGTCACTTTTAACAGAATAGAAACTGTTTTGCTGTTTGGAAAGTTTCAGAAGTATTTAACTATTGCTTCGTGGTAAACAATTTTGGTTGGAGGTAATTGACCCTTTCAAGTTAAAAGCAGTAAACAAACGATTCATTTAAGGTCTTCTTCGGGAGGCGGCAGTAGACACAGCGGATATGACATCTTCGAATATCCCAGCGTCTCCCTTTTTGTAACGCCATTTCTATACAGCGTAGCAAAAAGGGGGGGTCCCGTTGTAGCCGGGGATACGGACGTGTAGCGCTTGTCCCAATCTTCGTGTCTTTGGTTGGACTTGCGGTCGCAGCAATATCATTTCCGACACTGTTTGTCGCCTTTATACATGTATATACGATTAATTTGTTGGCCTACGAGGAATGAAATGCTAAAATTGGCTGTCGTGGTAGTAGATATACTTTTGCAGGGATTTTTAGGAATGCGTGATAAGGTGGCATACACGACTCTAAATCGCAGACAGAATTATAACGGCTCGTTCAAATTTAAGTCATTATATATTAAGTAAAGAAATACCAAAACGAATAACAAAGAGTCTACTGTTGTATTAAAAACTTAATTGTGTAAAACAAGCGCATTGCACATCAAAGGTTAATCATCATTGTTATGCCTATAAGGAAAATACGTTTTAAGCTCACCTGAGCACGACATGCTCAAGGGGAGCTTTTAGGATCACCCTGACTCCGTCGTCCGTCGTGCGTCGTGCGTCGTCAACTTTCTTAAAACTTCTTCTCCTCCTAAACCACTCCGCCGATTTTAAAGAAATTTTGCCAGAATGTTCCCTTGGTGACCCTCTTCAAAAATTGTTCGCTAACTTCTGATTGGCTCATAGATTTACGTACGGGGCTTATTTTTAGCCTGAAATCTTTGAACGACATCTCCTCCTGAACCGCTGGGCCGTTTTCAATGAAACTTTACCATAACGTTTCTTGGTTGACCTTTTTCCAAAGATTTTTGCCAAATTTTGGTTGGCCCATATATATGGGCGTGGCAGGGCGGGGCTTATTTTGAGCCCGAAATCCTTGAACGACATCTCCTCCGTAACCACTGGGCCGATTTCGATGAAACTTTACCAGAATGTTTCTTGGGTGACCCTTTTTAAAAGAAAAATTGCGAAATTTTGATTGTCCCATAAATATAGGCGTGGTAGGGTCGGGCTTATTTTGAGCCCGAAATCTGAACAAGATCTCCTCCTGAACCACTGGACTGATTTTCTTTACCAAAATTTTCATTTGATGACCCTCTTCAAAAATTGTTGGCAAAATTTTGATAAGCCAATAAATATGGGCATGGCAGGGGCGTGTCTCATTTTGAGTCACCTCTGTAATGAATGGGTGGGCAGGGTCTATTATCACTGTACACTCTTGGAATAATATCTACTTTGCAACAATTAGGCAAATGTGAATGAAACTTTGCCAGAAAGTTTCTTGGATGAGATCCACTGGACCAATAAAATTCAGATGATCGATTAAGGGTCATATTGGCCCTCTTGTTTTTGAGAAATATTTGATTGACCGGTCGAGATAAAATTTTGGACAGTGCATATCACATCGTATGATAGCGACTCTGATCAGATTGCGATGATGCAAAGCGGCTGATCTGTACCTTCACTGTACACACAAGGATAACAATTTAAGGTACAAAGCGCACTCTAAGCGCAGGTTATCAATACTACTATTTGTCCAAATCCCGGGTTCAGCGCAACACTTTAGTAAAAGCCTATAAATGTATAGGCACTTACTTTTGTGTTGCACTGAGTGTGTGTATTTCCGTCTATTTATCATCGCTACCATAGCACATGCCCATATGAGCGACGCCCCAAGAAGGCGGATACATGACGAAACTACTGCTGAGATCCGCCATGGATCTTTAACGTGCACGGTGTAAAGCACCGTCTCACGGGGCCTCGGTTTAACGTCTCATCCGAAAGACAATTAGTTTTGTTAGTGTACCAGCCCGGGAATCGAACCCTGCAGTCGAACTTCAATGGTTTTGAAGTCCGGTGCTCTACTAATCGGGCTGGACTGAACCCTCGAAATCCCCTTCAGTAATGTGATTTCATCGACCTAATACAAATATAGTAAAATGTGGCTCTAACGCCACAATTTACCAGAAAATGAATATATATGATTAGTTTGAGAGCTTTGAGCCTGTCTAGATACAAATTGAATTAGGTCTTCCGAGTGTCTATTGGAAACATCGGAAACATTTATCAAGAAAAAAATACTTTGAGTCTTCAGCCTTATTCATGTATGATTTAAACGCTTGTTTGAAGTTATTATCGTTTATGTTCATACTTCTTTTTTACAATATTAACACAGAATTAAAGCAGTTTGATCTCAAGTTGAAGCTTGAGCGAATTCTCAGTTGACCGCGATTTATTTTTATGATCTCAGGCCCAGAATATCATACGAATGGGTAAACGTAAAAAAAGTGTATTGACCTGATATCACCTGTCATGATATGAGGCAGTTTAATTTTAGAAATAATTTGCATAAATTTTCACCTGAATTTCTTTGATTTTTAAGGGTTTACTAAAACTGGGCGTTGAAAAATGATTGCATGATAAATAGAATAACATGTAAATGTCTTAAAATACCAATGTATCACCAATCTGATCTCGGCTGTGAGAAATTATCATCACGGACTCGACATTGCCTCGTCATGATGAATTCTCTTTAACTCGACCAGATAAGATTGGTATTCTAATTCCCGCTTGCAAGCTACTGCTTGTCTCAAACGGTAAAAACAAGTTGAATCCGAGTTCAGATAATCCGGACTTGAACCCGAGATGATCTCGACTTCATGACCATTTGCTATAACGTTTTGATCCCGGGCTCAGACAAGCCTAGGTTTGGGCTATAGCTTGTATTGTTGTGAATTCTTCTCTCGTAAATGGCTCGTGTCAATGCGAAAATCGTCCGCTAAAACATATCAGATCGCACGTGTATTGGAAACCAAGTTAATTTTTACAGTAGGAAAAACATGCAGTTACGTTTTTCTGCGAAGGGAACAAGAACTTTTTACTCTTACGTGTAGTTTAAATATTTTAGTTACCAATACAACGACAATTTGTATTTGTTTCTAATCTTTTCGTCGAACAATACGCGCGATTGTTGGAAAATCAGGCTTTTATCATTTGAATTATTACCTAATTTGAATTATTATTTTCCCGGATGGAAAAAACTCTAACCAAGCATTATCATATCTCTTAATGCATTGATAACCAAGTTGTAAAAATTTTATCACTGCGATTTAATTATTTATGACAGTATAATGCAGTTTAAGCAATCTCGTCAGAGTATATTCTTCTTTTCTTTTCACAAATAGCAAAATTTTGCCGACACTTAATTTTGAATTTCAGTATTAGATAATTTCATAGATTAAATCGATTTTACATTACCAATACATTATTCAAGAATTATTCATAAATAGATATAAAAGTCGGGCTCAACCAAACCACCTAAGGAGTAGGTTTGTCTGAACCAAGGATTTAAAAGGTTAAATCGATACCGTTAATCAGTGTGCAAGCCAACTGGGGCTCCGTTGAGAAAAAGACTTGTCTTGGCCAAACCTGGGGCTCAGCAAGTGAGTGGTCCCGTTATCCGTTATAATCCCGGGCTTTAACGTAGCCTGCAAGCGGGCATTAGACACTTACGTGTTATTCTCTACATCACGGGCCCAGAATAGCATGTACAAAGGGGTTAACGATTAAACCCATTACCGTTATCACTTATCGGATTAACTCCAGCCGCGCGTGTATACAAAGCCTATCAGGGGCTTATCAGCGGGGATCTGTGTTAACACGAGATATTTGTGTTGAAGAGATATAAATACTCAGTAAATGTCAGAGTGTATTTAAGCTGAATGCAGGAATGTAAACAGCCACTACCAACTGAGCTCGAAGGTCATTAACCACATTGCATCAACAGGCAGTCAAAATATCTAGCTCGAGCTTGATTCAGCTGTAGTTTAGCGATTTTGGCCAATACAGAACAACAACAACATTTTGAAACCGAGCTAACGCAAATGTCTGCCATTATTTATTCGATTGGTCAATCAATTGATGGACCGTTTGGCCCCGCCGCCTGACCTCCGTCATATCAAGCCCGTTAACTATTTAAGGTAGTGGACCAGAAATAGTCCCGCAACAATTTGGAACTCATGATCTTTCAATATGTTGACCGAGCTTTCCTAATGAAAATCATTAGGAAACCTCGGTAAAAACCTAAAGTTTATGACTTTCAAAACGTTAAGCTTCTATTACGGGACTCTACCTTCAACGTTGTCTGCAAAATAGTTTAGAGATGAAGAGAATATTTGTTGATTTAATAGACGAATGAATGATTGATTGATTGAATGGAGTTTAACGCCGCTTTCGACATTTTTTCAGTTATATAACGGCGGCTGGAGCACCTAACAATGCAGTGCCCAACCTAGGTGTGGAAACAGCACCATAATGGTGCTCTGCGTTATCAGTCCCATATCTCAATTAACTGATAAAACTTTAATGAACAACATGCATATTCATGTCATATATTAAAATAAGATAAAAGAAAAAAATGGCCAGCGCAAGACTATTGTAAGTGCTCATTAATTTAAAAGCGCTTTCAACATTTCTTCATTTAGAACTCTCTATGTAATTTTTCATGCAAAATAAGACCATCATAAAAATGCAAAACTATTGGTTTTGCTGCTTGTTATAATGACCATGAGTCAAACAAATATGTTTTTGTTTTTTTTTAAATTTAGATTGTTATCCTTCCTTAGTATTAATCTATTTTGAGAATGAAATTTCTGGTCTAAAATACTAAACCTTATTGACACAATCTACTTTTCCTAATATTTGTTTTAAGAAATCAGGGCAGTTTTTTCTTCCCAATAACAGTTTACATAACTATTTAAGAGTACATCAATTTGTTACCATGATGTAAAATGTACACTGGTCCGAAATCAAGGATTTGACAAAGTCAATGCAAGGGTAACTAATAACTCTATAAGGTATAATATTCTTTTAAAAAGACGTATCCAACCTAAGTACAAAATGCCGAAGGTGAGCTATTGTGATTGACAAATGTCTCTCGCCTGTTCATCTGTCCACCAAAATTGAATAAAAAACAACCTAAACTAACCCATATTTCAACCTAATTTCAAAGAACTTATCCAAAGACTAAATTTAGTACTGCACAAAAATGAAACCCTCGAGAAACTCAAGTTGTCATGTATAGTACAAGAATTGATTAATGATTAAGAACAATTGTATCTTAAAATGATATAAGGCATAACCAAAAATAAAGATTTTGTATGGCAATTATAGGACTTACAATTTCTAACTAGAATTTTTGTACTAGGGCATGCAATGACCTGTTGGTTTTGACAAGTGATTCAGACCCTGCCCCATACCTCAATTGAATTTTGTCAAAAATATGGTTATGGAATAGCAAGGTCTGAACAAGAGGCCACAGATGACATGTAACGCTCCACTGGCATTAACATATCCAGACTTTCATTATACAAAGCCTACTCTGACTGAAAACAACACTTTGAAGTCTGTTTAGAACTATTTTGTAAAGATTTACTGAGTCTGGCCCACATTGCACCAAACTACTCAATCACCATTAACCTGCATAACCTTTGTCCAACTTATCGCCATCATAAAACTGATCACAATAAGTAGATCATTCTAAACACATTTTCTGGAACAATTGAAGTAAAGGGCCACCCAAGGAACATCCATACCAAGATTCAATGAAATAGGTCCAATTGATTGGAAGGAATTTGTTACTTGAGATTTCAAAGTGAATATTGGCCTTGACCTGCAACACCCGCTTTTATGCGCCCAGAAAAAAAATCCTGACCAATTTAAGTAAAGATACACTTATGGAATATTCATGCCCAAGTTTCATTGAATTTTGCCAAAATGAGTAGAGAGAAAAAAAATACGAGCTGATAATGAAAATAAGCACCACCCTTGCCTTGCCCATTCAAAATTTCTTTAACAATTTAAAATAAAGGATCACCCAAGGAACATCCATGACAAATTTCACTGAAATAAGCTTGGAAGGAGCAGATTTTCAAAGATTTTAAAAGAAAAATAAGCCCCCTCCCCTTTGCCCATATCTGGAAAGGGGGGGGGGGGGGGTAATTCAAAATTTCTTTAACAGTTTAAATTAATGGTCTCCCAAAGAACTTCCACGCCGAAAAATTTAAATCGGCGTTAAACCGAGTTCAAATAGTAATTGTTATATATGAATGAAGTAAAAGAAATGCCAAGACGAATAACAGAAATACTTCTTTTTGATTGAAAACTTAATTATGTTCAGCATGCGCATTGCAAACCAAAATCATGCCTCCAAAGAAAAAAAAATTTTTTTGACAAATATTTGATTGACCGGTTGTGATAAACTTTGAGTCAGTGCATATCACATCGTATGATAAAGACTGTGATCAGATTGCAATGATGCAAAGCGGCTGATCTGTACTTTCACTGTACACGCAAGATTAACAATTTAAAGTACAAAGCGCACTCTAAGTTGATAAAACTACTGTAGTTGAAAACATCGTGAAATTGACAAGATGGGTGATTTTAAATGATTTTGGAATGAAATTGGATGGATGTATGGAGCAAGTTTTGAGTGAATTTAAAGGGAGGTAATCCAATGTCGCTAATTTTGTTCGGGATGAACAAAATTATTGATTACCTCCCTTTAATAAAAAATGCATAGAAGTTTTATACATTATTTCACGTTTCTTCAAGTACCTATGAGACGCTAGCAATTTGAATTATGTCAGTAAAAGGGCGATTTTTCTGTATCAAAACTTATTTTGAATGACGTTGTTGATTCTATATTTTTCAATGGGTTTTAGCGTTTTTGAATGGTTTGAGTGAGTGTTTGGAATGAGTGAACGGAGCGCTGAGTGAGCGATTTAGAATGGTTTTGATTGAGATGAATGTCAATTTCAAGATGTATATAACTGTATCTGTACAAATCCAGAGTTCAGCGCAACACTATAGTAAGAGCCTATAGATATGTAGGCACTTACTATAAGGTTGCACTGAACCCTCAAAATACCCTTTAGTAACGTGATTTCACCGACCTAATGTAAATATAGGAGACTGTGGCTCTATCACCACAATTTACCAGAAAATGAATATCTATGATTAGTTTGAGAGCTTTGAGTCTGTCTAGATACAAATTGAATTAGGTCTTCAGAGTGTCTATTGGAAACATCGGAAACATTTCTCAAGAAAAAATACTCTGAGTCTTCAACCTTATTCATGTATGATTGAAACGCTTGTTTGAAGTTATTATCGTTTATGTTCATACTTCTTTTTTACAATATTAACACAGATTTAAAGCAGTTTGATCTCAAGATGAAGCTTTAGCGAATTCTCAGTTGACCGCGATTTCTTTTTATGATCTCAGGCCCAGAATATCATACGAAAGGGTAAACGTAAAAAAAGTCTGTATTGACCTGATATCACCTGTCTGATAACATGACATGATATTAGGCAGTCTAGTTTTAGAAACAATTTGCATACACTTTCACCTGAATTTCTTTGATTTTTAAGGGTTTACTAAAATTGAGCGTTGAAAAATGATTGAATGATAAAACGAATAACATGTTAATGTCTTGAAATACAAATGTTATATAGGCTCGGCTGTGAGAAATTATCATGATTCGACAATGCCTCGTCATGATGAATTCTCTCAACCTCGACCAGATAACACTTATTGATATATTAAGACACTAACATGTTAATCTCTATAATCCAGACCCAGAATAGCATGCACTAAGGGGTTAACGATTAAACCCATTACCGTTATCACTTATCGGATCATCTCTAGCCGCGCATGTATCCAAAGCCTATCAGGGGCTTATCAGCGGGGATCTGTGTTAACACGAGATATCTGTGTATGAAGAGATATAAATACTCAGTAAATGTCAGAGTGTATTTAAGCTGAATGCAGGAATGTAAACAGCTACTACCAACTGAACTCGAAGGTCATTAACCACATTGCATCAGCACAGTCAACAACCTAGGTGTGGAAACAACACCATAAAAAGATCTAACTCGAACTTTATTCGGCTGTAGTTTAGCGATTTTGGTTAATACACAGCAAAAACAACAACAAACGACAACAACAAAAATATTTTGAAATCGAGAGAGCGCAAATGTCTACCATTATTAAGTCGATTGGTCAATCAATTGATGGACCGCTTAGCCCCGCCCCCTGATCTTCGTCATAACAAACCCGTTAACTATTTAAGGTGGTGAACCAGTACTAGTCCCGCAACATTTTGGAACTCATGATCTTTCACAATGTTGACCAAGGTTTCCTAATGAAAATCATTAGGAAACCCCGGTTAACACTGTTTAAAGTTTATGACTTTCAAAACGTTACGCTTCTATTGCGGGACTCTACCTTCAACGTTATTTGTCTGCAAAATAGTTTAGAGATGAAGAGAATATTTGTTGATTTAATAAACGAATGAATGATTGATTGATTGAATGGAGTTTAACAACGCTTTCGACATTTTTTTAGTTATATCTCGGCGGCTGGAGCACCTAACAATGGTTTCCTGGTATTTCTCTAACCAGTACAACCACCACATCCTGTCCTAGCCTCCAGCTGCTATCTCACAAAGGTCTACAATTATCAACCCATTGGAATATGTGCCGCCGTCGGGGAATAGACGAATGAAACTAAAATATCTAATCACACTGTATGGATAGGTGAAGCGGTTTCAAACATACGTGTGATGAGGTTTTTAGTTTCATCCTGCTATGAAATCAACAAATATTCTCTTCATATCTTAGAATATCATGAAGCAAAATTCAGTGTACAGATATGTCGAAAAAGAAAATGATTTCTTCTGGGACTTCTTTGTGCGGAAGCTGAGAGACAGCAGTTATATGTTGATTCTTACTTATAGACAAAAGTTAAACGTTTATCCAAATCTTCCGTATTTTCTTCCAATCTGACAAAAAAATGGCACTTGAGATTTTCAGAAATGTTCAAACAAAAACAGTCCTTTGAAGGAATTCAATAACATTGAAATTGTTTAGGGTTTTATTTTTTTTTTTTTTTTTTTCGTTTTTTATTCTCACAACTTTATATCTTTGATTTAAAATGCAAAAATACTCTGATACAGTTAACAACATCGTGAAATTGATATTCATCTCGATCAAAACCATTCCAAACTACTCGCTCAGCGAATCATTCATTAATTCCAAACGCTCCAAACTTATTGAAAAAGAGAGAATCAACAACGTCATTCAATATAAATAAAATTAGAAGAAAAATCGCAATTTCACTGACAGAATTCAAATTGCAAGCACCTGATGGGTACTTGAAGAAAAGGGAAGCTATTTATTGAACTTGTATGCATATTTTATTGAGGAGAGGTAATAAAGATCGCCAAATGTGTTCATCCTTAACAAAAATTCGCTAATGGTGTCAGGGTACCTTAAAGCTGACAAAGGCGGCATATAGAGTCGTTGAGTAAAGTTCATAAAGGAAGTTAACTTATCCAGGAGAATTTACTACACGAGTAATAGTTCTTTCCCTTAGTTAATTAATACTTTTTATGCTGTTTTAAGACCTGCTTGCTTGTTTGTTTGAATGGGGTTTTTATGCCGCTTTCAACAATCGTACAGCTATATGGCGGTGGCTGGAGCACCTAACAATGGATTCCTGGTATTTCTAAATCCAGTACTATCATTGCATCCTTTCCTAGCCTCCAGCTGCTATCTCACATAGATCTACGATTTATCGACCCATTAGTGGAGACAATTAGTCAGAAAGAATGAGTGCCAACGTCGGAGATCGAACCCAGAACCTCTAGAATAACAGTCCGACGCGCTACCAACTACGCTATGACTGTGGCTCTTTTTAGACTTGTGTTCGAACTAATACACCATTAGTGGTTTTACAAAAATGCATGTCTCGTGTTAGGCTTTCAGTAGGTCTATGACTTAGAACTTAATAAATCATTTTAGGGATTCTCAAAGTAGAAATCATTTTTAAGTGCTTCATATACTCTCACGGCTTAGTACTACTTTTATGCAACAATTCAGAAATTGTCATTAAGTAAAGATTGTTGTTATTAAATGAAATACCCGATTGATGAAATCTGTGTGTACAAAGTCTGATTAGATATCTTGCTTTTCAATTAGCAAGGGCTTAAATGGGAAGTCAGTTGAGTATGAAATACGATTAAAGAAACTATAAATCCACAATTTAAAGACAGAAAGACAAAAGTTGACCTAAAATAAGCATCATTCGATACGACCGTCAGCATATCACAAAGAGGAATGCATTATTGCAGTGAGAAAGACCACCGTAGGTATACAAGGTAAAACATTTTTATTGTAGTGACACTCTGTCTTATTGGATGGACCTCAGGATAAGAGCTTGTTACAGTTAAGAACATCGTGAAACTGACAAGATGAATGGTTTTTGAATGATTTAGGAATGAAATTGAATGAACGCCTCTTGATATAAAATCAAGGATTTTTCTACCAGTTTTTATTTTGATTTTAGTTGTTGGTCCAATATTTTTAGTTATTTTGAAACGTTTTACACTGATTTGAGTGATTGATTTGATTGAATGAATGGAGTGCTTAGCGATTGATTTTGAATGGTTTTGATCGGAATGAGAGTCAATTTCACCATGAAGTTAACTCTCTCTCTCTCTCTATATATATATATATATATTATTCGACACCATATCCAGACAAACAGTCTAGTGTCACAGACTGGTACACCGTAAAAATAACGTTCACTTTTAATTAAATGTCATATTTCACATTTTAGCTCACCTGATCACAAAGTGTTCAGGGTGATCTTTTGTGATCACTTACCGTTCGTCGTCTGACAACGCCCGTCTATAATCCGTCCGTCTGTTAGTCCGTCCGACCGTCAACAATTTCTTCAAACATCTTCTCCTCCTCCTTTGTGTCAATGAAACTGAGACTTGACAGGGAGGTACTTTGGATGAAGCTCTTCCAAGATAGAATTTATTATTATTATTTTTCTTTATAGTTTTTAAAACATGATTATAGATTTTATTTGTTAACCATAATTCATTTCTTGTACTAAGTAAAACTGTTTTCATTTGTTGAATAAATTCTATCTTTCTATCTATCTATGTACTTAAGTTTTTAAAAGATCTGAGTTCCATCAAATTTCTGGTTTCCATAGTAACGGAAATGACGGAAATTTGTGAAAATATTTGAATATAGTTCATCTTCTCCTTAACAATTGGGCTTATCAAGCTGAAACTTTGTAGGGATGTTCCTCTGGTCTCTGCCAAACGTGTTAAACGAATTGAATCCCATCCAATACTCTGGTTTCCATGGTTACGGAAAGGTGATTTTTTTTAAAAAAAAAAAATCAAATTCAATAGGACGAAATTAAAGTTTGTTTCTTTAAAAACCACCATTAATGTACATCACACAATCTCTTGTATTGATAACAAGTTATGAGTTTACTTACTCGGGTGAGCGATTTAAAATCATCACGGTCCTCTTGTTTATATGACATGTCAAACATGGGCGTGTTTATTTCTCGCTGATTTGTTTTGTCACCATAAAAGGGGATGTGTCTAAAATGTTAGAGCACCTGACTTCAAAATATTTGAAGTTTGATACCGTGGGTTCGATTCTCGGCAAACACACTGACAATAATTGTCTTTCGGATGAAACATTAAACCGAGGCCTCGTGTGACGGTGCTATTCATCGAGAACGCTAAAGAATCGTGGTTAAAAGAATTCATCTGGGTAATACGTAAAGTGTCGACACTAGTCAAACTGTACGTACTGTGCAGACTGACTGGGACCGAAACTTTATGAACTTTACCAATTTTCTGAAACTAGAATGGTCATTCTACCTTGATTGGATGTTTTTTAAATGCGGCCTCTGGTAGACCAATACTAGAACCAATCTCTTTATCAAATACTTCTTATAAGGAGTTCCCAGAAAGACCCTTTTCGCGTGACGTGTCAAATATTTATTGACATTTATGGCTAGGTACATTATCATGTGGTCGAAATATGAGGTGATAAATGACATTTTCCAAGTCAACTGTTTTACCAAATATGTCGTCATGTTTTTGTTTCTCAATGAAAGACAAATTTTCAGTGTATACGTCAGGTGCGCTTCGGTCCTATAGACAGTAGCTGTTGGATATTTTGATAAGTTTGATTGGAACCATAGAAAACATTTGGTGGCTATCAGCATTGGCTTAAAGTCCGACGCGCTTACGTTCATATATATTTTTTTTCTCCGAAACGATAGATTTCAACAAAGTTTGAAATGACGTTCCAATAAGTTTATCCCTTGATGAGGGCCCGAATTTATAAAACTTTTCTCAGGCTCACCTGAGAATTTTCTCAAATTTTAAATTCAAATAAATGTATGAAAATAAAAGGTAATATTAATAAGTTGTATTTATAACAACTTATTAATATTTTTTTTTAATTTAATGCATTGAAATGAGTATTAAAACAGAATTACGGCTGTAATATCAAATTGAAATTTGAGAAAATTTTGAATTGAGAATGAGGAAAGTTTTATTACCTCGGGCCCAGATTTCCACAAATGACTTTTTAAAATGATTTCTTTGATCCTTCGAGGACTTCAATGATATAAAGTTCACATAAAGATCAATATTCCTTTGTACAATTTGATAACAAGAAATTGAATAAATTATCAACTGAGCCTAGGTGTGACATTTCCAACAATTTAAAATGTTTGTGACGTTAAGAGACCGTCAAAATCTGTAGATGTAAAATTACATGATTGTCTACAGATACTTTGAGACCTAATCTATCTACTAAGCGCATAGTGAAGACTCTGGTGAGACTAAGCGGGTGCGCAGGCTGGTAAGGGTCTTTCCTTTGAGCATATTTGAAATTGTTGGAGATATCACGCACATGCTCAAATTAAACTGAGAAATTTTGATCATGTTTGTTTTCCAAATCCATTCCTGGCGATAAAGTGTACCTTGTTTACGCACTCATAAAATGGTCCATAAACGGGGGCAGTCACAAATAGCAACAGACAGTTTTGGATTAATGTTCGCTGGGTTTTCCCCGTCTAGTCGCTACGATTTATATCTGCTTCTAATTATTTCAAGTTTACAGCCAGAATCTGTCTACACGGCGATACACAAAACACTTCAAAACAAATATTCAATATGAAACGGTGTAATTTAGTGATTATACAAACGTGTAGTTTGTGAAACATGACCGACATACAACGTTGTGATATGTTTTATTGGAAAATGTTTCCGATTACTAGGAAATAAGGTTTCTGTTATTTTCTCTTCGAAAATTGTGTTGGAATATATATCAAACAAGTAGATTACCGTACCTTGTGTTGCAGTTTGCTTTCGATTCGTGCGCAATGAAATGTAATTATTATGCTAAGGTATATTTTACGGAACCGATATTTTTGTACTTCCGTTTTTCACGGTTAATTAAGATATCTTCGACGGGTTTCAAAAATCAAAATGGCATTGACACAACTTGAAAAAGTTAGGAGGGTTCGATTTTTTGTCAAAACAAAATGTATATTTTGTTGTTGTTGTTCTTCCTCTTGTTTATCTACATGATGGCAGCGCGTCGGGCATAAGGTCCAGGGCGCTATCCACGACGGTAGCGATCATCTCTTTTAACAATTTATTTCCAACCAATGGGGAAATATTTGTCAGTTCTATTGCTAGAAATATCTGGAATACTTTGGTATGACAAAATTGTATACAAGTGTATTGAACCCCGTTTCAACAAACTCACGAATACTTGAAAATTTGCCTCAAAGACAGCTCCACTGGTCGATGGTCTCTGTGGCTATTCGTATAAAAATGCGTCCGTCGTACCCCCGTTAGTGTGTCCGTCAGTGCGACAGTATGCCTTCCATGCAGAACTATTTAAAAAAAATAATCTCGAAACACTTGGATTACTTTCAACCAAATATCACAGGAATGATCTTTTGGTGAAGTATTTAAGAAATCAATTATTAAACCCTTTTGTATATTTGTACATTTCCTTTAATGGTAAAAAGCTATTTTTCTCAAAGATATAAGTATAGATTTCAAACAATTTTTACTACACTGGTTCTTATGTGAGTTTTGTTAAATGGCAAAATTTTAGTTTAATTAGATGAAAAGCATTCCTTTCATTGACGGAGGTGATTTAAAAAAGGCCAGTCAAAACTTCAAAAATTCAAAAGCCAAAAGCATGGGTTTTGTCAAAATTTTGCAAGTTGATCAAGTGCCCATATTTTTAATGTTTATGAAATTTTGAGAATCACACTTTGAGAGTATTTAGAAAAATTGTAATAAACTGCATCAGAACGTCTAGTATTATTTTACTTCAAATTATTACATTAATTGAAAACAAAGAATTAGGAATTTGATAATTGGCGCAGTGATAACGTATCAATAATGTTTGCAAATCGATATTGCAAACTTAAAAAAAAACTTTTCAATATAATCAAATGACTATTTTTTTTACAATGTTATTATTAATACTATTTTTTTAATAAAACTTGCTTCCTTCAATCCATTAAAATCCAAGTCTAAAAATGGAGAATTTAAAGTATTTGAAAGTATTGCGTCGATGATACTCTATTTGACGACAAGTGGATAAAACAAGAAATCAAGTTCGTCTAAATTTGTCATTGGCAAAAGTTGACTTTCTTGTGTTTCAAATGGTGCAATTCTTATAAGTATTATTATATAAAACGTATGACAAATTCAAGTTTTAGAAGATATCAGAAATTTTGGAACATCCTGTATGATATATTCAAAACCATCACGGTTGAAAAATGCAAAGTGTACATTATTCTAGCCCCTTTTTATTTGAGCTACTGTATTTTGCAGCATAACTGTTTAAATGCTGACGGAGGCAAAATAGGATTCTCTGTGACATTTGAGTTGTTTTTGTCTATAGAGAGATAGTATCTTTTCTCACGTATATGAAACCTTTAGATGAGTTCTCTGTCGCTTATTTTTTCTGACCTGACTCTTAGCGTCGAAAATATTTTATTTTTTGCTGCCCTCGGCAAAATATACCGCCGTTGTTGTCGAATTATATAGGAAAGTTGCGTTTAATTTAGCGTCACAAGAGCAATCCAAATCGAGGGATCAACGCATAAATTTTTAAGTGCCTATATTGACACTTGCAATAGTAATATGCCTACTTCTCGTTCCTATAAAAAGGGGAAAATAGACTGGTCTAACCGTAAGCTTCAAAAAACTATTTTGATGGTCGACAGTGCTTTAAGTCTAGGGGTATAATTGTCAGGCTATCTTGAGATAGGGGACAAGCTAAGTAATTAATGATAGTAACATCGTGAAATTGACATTCACCTCAATCGAATCCAATCTAAATCGGTCTCTCAGCGCTCCATTCATTCTTTTATTGAAAACACTCACTTAAACCACTCTTAAACGGTAAAAAACACTGAAAATCATAAGATGAACAACAACAACATTCAAAATTAAAATCGCCAGAAAAACCCAGGAATTCACTGGTTGATTTGAATTCTATAAGCGTTTAATTTGTTTGTGAAAACAAAAAAAACCCTATTTATAGAACTTGTACGCATATTTTATCAAAGGGGGGGGGGGGATAGATATTGCTAATTTTGTTCATCCGGAACAAAATTAGCACAATGAGATTATCCCCATTATTTTCATTCAAAATACACTCATCGTCCTCATACTATTTCATTCCAAAATCATTCCAATATCATTCAGCTTGTCAATTTAACCGTAATACGAAAGAATCGACCCTTGCTGTTTCATTTTAAAGATAATCGTGAGCCAATCATACTCCGTTTCTGGTAAAGGGTGTCCGCCATTAAGCACATGCAGCCGAGGATGGAGCTCCGTTTGAAATATTGAAATACCCTTCGATTCCGCAGATTGTTTATTTTTCACTTTTTTAACGGATCGCCGGAAGTCTACATAACATCTTCTCCCCTACAATTTATCAGATTCATGCCAAATATGCAATCGATTGCGTTTTTACGGCAAAGTTATATACATGTACGTAAATAGAAGATAATATGTGTAATATGACTGATTTCCTATCTGTGGTCGCGTTCTGTTGCTATTTCTTATAACATCTCTGCAAAAATTGTTGGCCGGGCATCAATCGTATTTGTACAAGAAAGTTTCTTTATAGTGTTGGTCAACGTTTGCGTTGTTTTGCGTACACATCAATGACGTTGAAAAGGGAGAGAGCTTTCTAGAGAGGCATGAAAAATTGACATATATAGGCCCGATTACATAACAAAAGTTCAGTCGTAAATCCGAGGTTAACTATTTGAAAAATAATGGTTAACCCCGAGGTAACAAAAACACTTTCGTTAAACAGACGTAATTTTCGGGGGGAGGGGGGATCCCCTTATGCAAGGAGGGGGGATGCTAGGTCTTATTAATGGTTGGTGGAACTATGTACATAAGCGCTCAAGTGTCGCACTCTATACAGAGTAAGAATAAGGGGAAATGTTTACGCTGCATAAAATATTTGTTGTCTTTAATCAAGGTGAAACCACCACAAAAATAACAACGGTACGTGTAATTATGTGAGCTTTATAAAATACACCCGCTTATTAAAATCTTTCATTTCCGAGTCCATCGCGTCAGTACTTCAGTTTTTGTCACAGATTCCGTGCTTAAAGTGTATAAATTTCACGGAATCTCGACATTTAATCATATTCCTGCGCAAGACACCTTGCACGTAGGCCAAAGCACAGGACGCGTTTCAATGTTAACAAGAAAGTTATAAGAACTGCTCACTTCAAATCTTGTATATTCTAAAATTATGGACCAAGTTGACAACAGGCAACCAGAAGGGGTATTTTCGACATTCAAGTTCATTTTTCGTTTATTCATTTCATTTAATTCTTTTAGTTATTAATTTCAATATTATTTGCACCAACTCTTTGTTTAAGACCGATTAAACTGGGGAACCGCAATATTTAGTTTTAAGGTAATTGACCCGTAATAGTTCCACAACGTTTCAGAAAAAAACAAATTCTTACAGTGCTAACTGAGGTTTCCTAATGAATTTCATTCTCGGTCAACATTCTGAAAGTTCATGAGTTCCGAAATGTTGCGGAACTATTACGGTTTCACTACCTTAATGAGAAATAAGGATTTTAGACTGACGTTACCCCTTTTTTATACCTTTGCACAGCGTTCGCAGTTAGTTCGATTCTCGGATGAAGATTCCGCGGAGGACTACTTTTGGCTACCAAACATGGGATTTTGTGATATATTTGGTATTATTGCGCTTGTGATAGCCATTGCCCTTGCCTTAATTAGCATAGCCACGCCTTATTGGGCAGTGAGTGAGAGACCCACAGAATACGTGGTGGAGTATTTTCACCAAGGACTATTTGCCTCGTGCAAGAAACAGAAATGTGAATGGTTGTTTTTGGACAAAGAAGTATTAAATTCAATACCGGGTAGGTACACTATTTAATGTTATGAAATTACTTAAGTCAGCCAAGTAATCACGCGACTTTGAATCTTGCTCTACGTAAAGAAAGATTCTCAAAGCGCTCGAGAGAGCCCCCATCTCCAAAGATATACGGAATACGCCTCGATGGATAGTACAAGATACCATTTCTTGGGTGCTCCCAAGTGCTCAGTAATCCCTATCATATATCTATTGCTTATTACAATTACAAACGGGGCTGTATTAAAGATGTAATCAAAATCCACCGAAAAAAAAGAACTAATAATTTTACTGGGTGATATAGAAGACACGCCTTTTCTAAGTATTTTTTTTGGCGAAGTTACATTAATATACTCAAATGAAAATCCTGAATAGGTAGTTGACAAGAAAGCAGCTTCTTCGGCATCTATAAATATATACTTTCATGACCTCATATAAGACAAAATAATAATATTATATTTATACACTGGCTTTCAGCGGCACAGCCGCCTTCATCAGGTGAATCCTATGAATTCACCTGATGAAGGCGGCTGTGCCACTGAAAGCTAGTGTATAAATATAATATTATTATTAAAAGTATACATTTCAAGAAGAGAACTTTTTGTTCGTTTATAAGACAAACATAGAAAAAGAGGATCTTTGTAGTTGAAGTGCAATTACTAGCCAGAAGGTGGGTGGGACTACCTCCGTCGATCATCTACTCCTATGTAGATCTGGCGATCCGTAGCTACGTTTCCTTCTTTTCACAAGCTACTTGCAAGGCTGACAAAACATTGTGTACAAGGAAAAACTGCTTGTGACAAGCGATGTGTTCATTAAAACACTATTTTCTATCTTGAAAAATATCAAGCTATACAACCTAAATCTGGAATATGCAGCTTTTTTTCTATTAATAATAGTCATGGAAAGTGCGTGATATTATTTTAAAAGGACTTTTAGGAACTTCGACACTTAGATTTTAAAATGCATTTGATATATTGATGTTAATTTACATCAAATTTAAAACTGCATAGTTATGTTCTTGCTTTTTAGCTCACCTGAGCACGAAGTGCTCAAGGTGAGCTATTGGGATCGTAGAATGTCCGTCGTGCGTCGTCAGTTGTGCGTCGTGTGTCGTCCGTCGTGCGTCGTCCACAATTTCTTTAAACATCTTCTCCTCCTAAACCAGTGGGCCAATGGGTGAAAATATGAAAATCTTTAAAAATCTTCTTCTCTGAAACCAGAGGGCAGACAGCTTTCATATTTGGTATGTAGCATCATCTAGTGGACCTCTACCATGTTTGATCATATCAAGACCCTTCATATTTGGGCTTTGCCCGGGCCCAACCCTTTTTACATAGAATCAAAGAGCGAAAATCTTTAAAAATCTTCTTCTCTGTAACTAGATGGAAGACAGCTTAAATATTTGGTGTGTAGCTTTACCTAGTTGGCCTCTACCAAGTTTGTTCATAACAAGACCCTTGGGTCATATTTGGGCTTTGCAATGGTGCATCCCTTTATCTCTTATAAGCATGAAGGGCAAAAAAATTGAAAATCTTCAAAAATCTTCTTCTATGAAACCAGAAGGCAGACAGCTTTCATATTTGGTATGTAGCATCATCTTGTGGGCCCCTACCAAGTTTGTTCATATCAAGACCCTTGGGTTATATTGGTGCTCCGCCCGGGCGCATCCCTTTCAGCTCATCTATGCATGATGGGTGAAAATGGGAAAACCTTCAAAAATCTTCTTCTCTGAAACCAGAAGGCAGACAGCTTTCATATTTAGAATGTAGCATCATCTTATGGACCTATTCCAAATTTGTTCATATCAAGACCCTGGGGTCATATTTGGGCTCCACCCGTTTTACCCTTTTTACATAGAACCAAAGAGCAAAAAGGCATATCTGTCTTGCTCTTCGCTGAAAACGTTCCATGATATTGATCTTAGGCAATTATCTTCTTTTTGACATCTGCCTATCTATTTAATGTGATGTCCCAGGGGTCATAGAGACTCAGGTGAGCGATCTAGGACCATCTTGGTCCTCTTGTTTGTGTAAAGCTGTCGTTTAGCACGTAGACAATGCTTGTCTAACAAGGCATTGCATAAACGATTAATTTCAATGAATTTGGCAGACAAATAAATTTCTTTAATAATATTTGTTTAAAGCTTCTGGAATACGGCCGTGTAAAGTCGTTGAGTCCGTCCATGCGTCTGGCTCGAGCTTCATAGGGTGTTATAATTCAATTTAACACCCTATATCTCATACAGCCTACAAAAGCATCGAAAAAGTGAAATTACTTGAATGAATTTTACGAAAGACCGGTGGTGACTTCTTTTATTCACACTTCACGCTTCAAACTTCAAACATATGATATTGAAATGTGAAGTGTGAACTATGAAATGTGAAGTTTGAAGTTTGAAGTGTGAAGTATGAAGTGTAAAATGTGAAGTGTGAACTTTGAAATGTGAAGTATGAAGTGTGAAGTTTGAAGTATGAAGTGTAAGCTTTGAAGTGTGAAGTATGAAGTGTGAAGTGTGAGCTGTGAAGTATGAAGTGTGAAGTATGAACTGTGAAGTGAGAAGTATGAAGTGTGAACTTTGAAGTATGAAGTATGAAATGTGAAGTTTGAAGTGTGAAGTTTGAAGTGTGGACTTTGAAGTGTGAAGTGTGAAGTGTGAACTTTGAAATGTGAAGTTTGAAGTGTGAAGTGTGAAATGTGAACTGCAAACTGGGAAGTTTGAAAAAAATCAACATCACATTTCACTCTTCAAGGATCACACTTCAAAGTTCACTCTTCACACTTTACACTTCAAACTTCACACTTCAAACTGCATACTTCACACTTCAAACTTCATACTTCACACTTCATACTTCACACTTCATACTTCACACTTCACACTTCAAACTTCATACCTCACACTTCAAAGTTCACACTTCACACTTCATACTTCAAAGTTCACACTTCACAGTTCACACTTCATACTTCACAGCTCACACTTCATACTTCACACTTCACAGTTCATAGTTCACACTTTACACTTCAATGTTCACACTTCACACTTCACACTTCAAGGTTCAATGTTCACTGTTCACACTTCAAAGATATTATGTTTGAAGTGTGAAGTGTAAAGTTTGAATTTAAGAAATGTCACCTCCAGTTCACGCTTCAGAGTTCGCATTTCAAAGAAAATATGTTTGAAGTGTGAAGCGTGAATTGTGAATAAAAGAAGTCACCACCGGTCTTTCGTAGAATTTGGCAAACAAATTCATTTTATTAATAGCTTCACTTGTTTAAAGCCTTTGAAAATACTGTCATCGCGTTGTATTGTCGTGTGTTCGTCCATGCGTCTGACCTAAGTTCTATGAAGTGTTATAATTCAATTGAAAAAAAAAACAACAGTATCTCATACAGCCTCTTCCAGTTAATAAAAAAATGAGCATCTGAATGACATTTTTAACAATTATCGTGTGCACAATTCAAAGACTCAGATCAGCCTATCCATCGCACAGTCTGTTTCGAGTCTTCACTGCGCACCTTATGGATAACTTCTGTCATTCAGAGGTTACGTCTATTGCTTAGTAGATTTAACTTCGAAGATATAGTTGTTCTACACTTTTTATATATTCTACACTTTTAATTTTGAAACCACGCCCATTAACTTCTGTCTTGAAATCATTTTGAATCTTGTTTACAACTTTTTTTTATTATTATTATTGCATTTAGTCCATTGAGTAATGTTTGAGACAAGCAGAAAGGTTAACAAATCGCTGAATACGCTACAGTTTCCTGGGAATGTTATTCCAAATACTCAGCTGTAAGCCTTGAACTATTTTTTTCGCACACTTTGGAATCTGCAAGGTCGGGCTTTGTATGCTTTGGAATTGTAAAGTTTTTTTGTGGTATAATGCGCTGACAATGATATGTCCAACGACTATCCATCTAGACTCGCGTGTCGTAGCTGATTTTGTCTTTGGAAATGTTACTTGGTATGACAAAAGAGGCCAAATGGCAAGTAACACGCTTTGTCATACTGTACGGACGGCTCAGACTGACTGATACGAACACCTTTGCTCTGAATAGATATTGTGGTTCCTGGAATCGTGTTTTTTATCTTACTTTTTCTACCTACTATCTACAGTTGACCTCTGTCGGATTCTATCGATTATATAACCAACAACGCATATCTATCCAGCGGGTAGTTAAATAGAAATAGTTTTTTGAATGCAGAAAGGTAGGATGACCGTCTTATTTAAAGATTAATAAATGTTCTCTAGTGAACATTTCTTCTAAGTGACTATTTTAAAGTGCGATTATTGTTAATGGTAACTGTAAGCAAACTCTGTGAAAAGTGAACATCTTTAAACGAAACTTTGTTGATTATTGAATCTTTTGTTGCTAAAACCCTATATGATTGTTTCAATGAGACGATTCTGAATGGTTCGAACATCATAGGTTACCAGGAATCCATTGTTTGGTGCTCCGGCCGCCGCGATAAAACTGCGATATTGTTGAAAGGCGTAAAACCCATTCAAACAAACATCGAACATCATAGGATTGAGTAAGAATTATGAGACAAGCTATATGTGCTATCAAAATGACCTGTCTTGATTATCATAGAAGCAATTATTCCCAAAAGCAACTTCTTTTGCCCATATTGGTCGCTAAACACAAGTTTTACTTTATAACCATTATGGCTCTTTTGCTTCGTTAATTTCGATCGCGTTATTGTTGGTGGACTATATATCTCAAATATAATAACGGGGTAATTGCGATACAATTTTAAGTGTCTATACATCGTAAAGACTCTTAAAACTGTCTCGCAACTACGTCAGAAATTATTAACGACGTAAACAACAAAGAACTGAAGAAAAAAGCTTCTTGCAGAGTGCAGCAAGCGTTTTTGCACTAACAATAACAAGGACGCTATGTAGGTCTATGTTTACTGACGGTAGTAGCACCAGATGATCACAGGCTTTATTATTTTTGTGTATTTTCTGTAAAAAGAAATACCCTCTGATAGAATGAACAGAAGATGCATTCCAAAAGACCCCCCCCCCCTTTTTTACTGTCAATAAACTTTACAGATATTTGCGAAGCACTAGCCTGGCTCCAAGGCTGTCAGTTAGTGTTAAATAAGGTACACAACTTATTTTTTGTTATTTTCAATTACCTTCCATATTCTCAAAAACTGACAGTCGGAGAAATATAAGCTGATAAGAAATTAGTCTTTCTCTAGTTGAATTGCTCATTTCACAATACTTCAGATCAGTGGGACGGGAGCCAGTCTGGCGAAACACCGAACGAGCTTTTATTATCCCCATATATAGATACAGCCCGTCAAGCGGAAAGTAGCTATATCCAAAGTGCGGTCAGGATGACAAAACGGTGCAGACTATTTGTGAATTATACCCCGATTTGCACTTGCATTTGTGGGTTACAATTTGCAAACAATTTGCACCGTTTTGTTATCCCGAACGCAGGGTTGGTAGTTTATTACATTATCATGCCACGAGGCTTGCACAGGGCTGAATTAATTTTTTTGGGGGGGTGGGGGGGGGGATGGGGGGGTGGGGGCAGCCCGGGATGACACACGATTCAAACTGTTTGCATATTATATCCAGCTTTGTACGCAAATGCACTTTCAATGCGGGGTATAATTAACAAACAGTTTGAACCGTTTTGTCATCCTGAACGCAGGGCTGATTTTTTAGCTCACCTGAGCACATCGTGCTCAAGGTGAGCTTTTCTGATCATTGAATGTCCGTCGTCTGTCGTGCGTCGTTCGTCGTCACCAATTTAAGTGTTTGCACTCTAGAGGCCAGAGATATGATCCAATCTTCATGAAACTTGGTAAGAATGTTGGTCAGGTCACAAGGATGAACCCTATTGAAAATGGAAAGATCCATGCTACGTCAAGGGAAAAGGGGCCTCATGATATTTTTCTTTTTACGCTCTAGAGGCCACAAATATGGCCTTATATTCATGAAACTTGATCAGAATGTTGGTCATGAAACTTGGTTTTATATCATCTTCATTATGACATCTGACTATTTAATTGATGTGACGTCGTAGGGGTCAAAGATCCTCAGCTGAGCGATCTAGGACCATCATGGCCCTCTCGTTTTATTAAGTAGAACGATCGTCCACCCACATTCGAATTCGGTCAACTTTCGAAAGGGAACTGACTTTGCCAAATACGTTTCCCCTTGATTAGGTCGATTTCTCATCCGTACGCATGTAAACAAAATATAACGAATTATCTTAACTTCAGGAATATAAGTAGCACCGGTGTACAGGCTGCATAAAAAAAACAACACATACACTTATTTGATCGCATGAGCATTAGACACAAATTAGAGATTTTGGCTATCATTATAAAAAAGTAAAAAACTGAGTCATCGTAGATGAATTGAAGCTTTACAATCTTAGACTTTTATTACAGCTAAACCTTACACTCAAGAACAATTTAGACAGTACCCTATGATCGAGAAAGTTTTCATATATCTGTTGTCTAAAAACTTTGAGGTGTTTACCGTCTTTATAGTTTTCTACTTTGTTATTCTGAAATTAAATGCTTTCCCATTAAGGCTACAGTTGATAACATCGTAAAATCGACAAGATGAATGATTTCGGAATGATAACGGAATGATATTGAATGAGTGTGTGTTTTGAGTGAAATGAAAGGGAGGTCATTAAACATCGCTGATTTTGTTCATCCTAATCGTGATGTCAGCAGAGGGGCGTTTTTTAGATTAAAATTTTTAAGATGTCTTAAGATTTTTAATCGAATTGTCTTGCGCTATTCAGTTGACATTCTACGCCGCAGCCCGAGATATCCCGACTAAAAATCTTAAGAAATCTTAAATTTCTTATTCCTAAAAAACGCACCTCTGGTCTAGCCCCGGGCTGATTGTCCCTCCTGATAGACCCACTGTCACCATGGTATCATACAAGTTTCATGTAATATATAAGTATATTCATTACTCTTTTCAGCATGGTTCAAGATCAGATCAGATCTTAATGTCAGCGGGTCTAGTCTGGGCTCGCTGCCTCTCCTTATAGCCCCACCGTCACTGTGCTGTTATAAATGTTACATTTTCTTTATAGGTCTTTTCAATTCTCATTTCAGCATGGTTCAAGGCCACTCAGATCTTGATGTCTGCAGGACTAGCACTAGGCTTACTGTCTCTCCTTTTAGCCCAACTGTCCCTGTGTTGTTATACATGTACTATATAGGTCTATACAATTCTCATTTCAGCATGGTTCAAGGCCACTCAAATCTTGATGTCAGCAGGACTAGCGCTAGGCTTACTGTCTCTCCTTATAGCTACTTTGTCACTGTGTTGTTCGTGCAGGAAATGTAACCCAAACCATCCTATATGTCTTCTATTGATCCTCGGAGGTAAGAATTTGTTGTTATTGTTGTTGTTGCTGTTGATAATGATGTTGATTGTGATGTTGTTGTTGTTGTTGTTTTTATTGTTGTTATTGTTGAGAAGGAGAAGAGGATATTGTTGATTTTGTTATTGTTTTGTTGGGACATATTTATTTTTGTGTTATTTATAATCACGATGTTGAAACGCATATATGAAATAAGAAGAAATTACATAGAACTTTATTGGCAATTAAATTCATATTTGTTTAAACTGTGTACACAGATAGCTCCGCCCATTTTAAGCTTACCTGAGCACGAAGTGCTCAATGTGAGCTATTGTGATCGTCCAATACCCGTCGTGCGTCGTCCGTCGTCCACAATATCTTTAAACATCTTCTCCTCTTTACCAGATGGGTTAATCTTGATGAAACTTGGCAGGGACGTTCCTCGGGTCAAACCCTACCAAAGTTGTTCAAATAAATAAAATCCACCCTTAACTCTCCCTTGACCCTTAACGAAAAGAGCAAAAATAAGAAAATCTTCTAAAATCTTCTTCTCTGAAACCAGAAGGCAGGCTATTTTCATATTGGTATGTAGCATTATCTAGTAGACTTCTACCAAGTTTGTTCATATCAAGACCCTGGGGTAATATTTGGGCTCCGCTCGGGCACAACCCTTTTTACATAGAATCAAAGAGTGAAAATATTGGAAAATCTTCTTCTCTGAAACCAGAAGGCAGACAGCTTTCATATATGGTATGTAGCATCATCTAGCGGAGATTTACCAAGTTTTTTTCATATCAAGACCCTGGGGTCACATTTTGGTTTCAACCGGGTGCAACCCTTTCAATATAGAATCAAAGAGCAAAAATCATTAAAAAAAATCTTCTCTGAAACCAGTTGGCAGACAGCTTTCATATTTGGTATGTAGCATCATCTAGTGGACTTTTACCAAGTCTTTTTGGTCCATGTCAAGACCATGGGTCATATTTGGGCATCACCCGGACTCATTCCTTTTTAGCTCACATGAGCACGAAGGATAAAAAATACAAAAAACTTCAAAACTCTTCTCCTCTTTAACCAGATGGCAGACAGCTTTCACAATTGGTATGTAGCATACTCTAGTGAACTTTAAGCAAGTATGTTCATATCAAACCCCTGGGTTCATATTTGGGCTCTAAATGGCCCCTACCCCCTATCTTACATAGACACCAAGGAAATTTTTTTAAAAACTTGTTCTCCGAAACCAGAAGGAAGGGGCTTTTCTTAATAGTTTCATGTAATTGAATTTCATCAAGTTTATTCACTACATGCCCTTTTGTTCATATTAGGGCTGTGCCTAGGCATATCCTTTTCGGTCTTTGCTGGTTGGTATTCTTCTTATGTAGAAATTACCTTCTTGTTGACATATGCCTATTTAATTGATGTGGTTTCCCAGGGATCAAAGAGACTCAGGTGAGCGATCTAGGACCATCATGGTCCTCTTGTTTACTCAACGTTATCTGTATCGCGAAACGTTGATTCTGTTTACGTCATATAACGGCACGTGCTAAAAGACGCGCTTCGCTTTCTGTGAAATTCTCCTTACGTCAATATCATTTCTTTTTCATTAATTCATCACCCAAAATAATATTTTAATGCAATTTTACATCCAGAAGAGGGTAAAAAACTAATTTCAGATTTGTGATCGTGTTATAATGGATTTAATTTCATTTTCGCTATGATGTGTCCATGAATAAAGTCCGATGAAGGAGAGTGTAGCAAAAGGCAAAATCCTAGGGCCGAGCGAAAATGAAATTATTTCCGAAATAATATCGCTTCCAATATGAACCACGCTCTGAATGCGTTCAGAATTCCCTGTTTGGCAAATATACAAAAGTTTTTAAGTAATGGGCAAAACACTTAAAAGCCAACCCCACAGTTGAATTAGATAGCAATGGCTTCAAATTTAGTACTGCATAATTTTTTGTCGCGTTAAGGCAACAAATGTAGCCTTATGTGATTTGCCTAGTTTTCTAGAATTTTATTTTAAACTCGGACACATGGGAACTGGGTTTATTGTTTTAGACGGGTGCTATAACGACAGAACTAATCGAGTTGACAAGGTGTTCATATTCGCAAACAAGCTGTATTCTTAAGTACTTACAATTACTTAAAGCATGTTTCTTTTTTTCTTTTTGAAAAAAAATGGGACCCCAAAGCAGCCTTGCACTTTCCCCCGTATTTACTATGTTTTTTAACTACCCCATATGTATAAGTCACTAGAAATCGACAACACAGATATGTTGGCGATTCCTCTTTTTTATTGGCCGATTAGTTTAAAAAAAGCATCGACAGGCTTTGGCGATACCAGGACAAAATAATTATATAGCAGTCAAATAAAACCGTCGATTGGACGATGTATTGTTCCCAGACCAGATAGGTAGCAAAAGTTGCATGGTCGATTTAACAAAGCGTGGTTACGATTCTCAAGCGAAATAACGTTGACTGGTCGGCGATACGCCGGCGCTGAGTGACCGATTGGACATCGGTTCCAATCGGAAGCGAATAGTTCAAAAATGAACAAAAATGAATCTGCGATGTGTATAAAAGAGGCCGGAGCCGGATCGATGGACGACCGTTGCCCGGTCGATCGACGGTATTTAGTCGTCGAATTACGTCTCGTCGTATCTATTTTCTACAATTTTTTAAGGACGTCACCCACACAAAGGAGTGTTAAAATAACTGTAGACTCACCTAACCTTCGCTGCCTATACAGAGCGAAAATGACATTTTCCCCAATCAAAGTCATTCTTAAGTTCTCTCACCCATCGCTCTATTCATACATTCAAACATTCAATCGAACCATTCAAAAACGCTCAGAAAACTATAATATGGAAAGGTTAACGAATTCATTAAAAAAAATCGGTAGATAAAATCCGCGATTTCACTGACTTAATTGAATTTTGTAAGAGTATAATGGGTTCGTGAAGACATAGAAAGCTATTCATAGAACCTGTATGTCTCAGCAAGCAAATAAAGCCATGAATTATATTTTTCGACTTCGTAAAAAGTTTGGTGATATCCCATTAACAGACATGTTCAAAATATTTGATGCAACTGTTGTACCAATCTTGTGTTATAGTTCCCAAATTTGGGGGATTTAAGTGTGTAGAAAAAATTGAAAAAATTCAAGTGAAATTTTGCAAAAGAATTTGTCATCTGTCACAAAAAACTTGTGATTTCCTAGCACTTGGTGAATGTGGAAGACTACCACTTTGTACAACATATATCCCTAATTGTATCAAATACTGGTTAAACTTAATCCGTATGAGTAATAATAGATACCCCAAACAATGTTACTATATGCTACTGCAATTGGATGAGGCAGGGAGACAAAACTGGTGTACTCAAATTAAAGATTTGCTTTTTACCTATGGCTTCGGCCATGTGTGGGTTTTTCATGACGTGGGTAATGATACACAATTTTTACAAATTTTCAAACAAAGATTGATAGATAGTTTTAAACAAAAATGGTACAGCGATGTTTGTGATTCTCCTAAAGCAATTCATTACAAATATTTTAAAACATTGTTGGATCCCGAATCTTATATCAGTTCTGGTTTATCATATACACTAATTAAAACATTAGCAAATTTAAGGTGCTCATCACATGACCTAATGATTGAAAAGGGAAGACATATAGGAATTGATAGGAATTTAAGATTTTGTTCTTTCTGTAAAACAAATAATGTTAATGTTATAGAAGATGAATTCCACTTTTTCTTTCAGTGTCATGCATATGAAACACTTAGAACTAAACATTTTTACCCAAATTGGTTAAGAAATAGAAGTGTAAACAATTTTTACACAATTCTGAAACTAACAGATATTGTCTCAATCTATAAAATATCTAAATACCTGGTAGATGCTTTTTTTCTTAGAAGAGAAATGTTGAATGAGCTGGAATAATTACGTATTACATGTTCAATAAATGAAGCTTAATATTTCTGTGCCTGAAATAAAATATATATATATATATATATATATATATATATATATATATATATATATATATATATATATATATATATATATATATATATATATATATATATATATATATATATATATATATATATATATATATATATATATATATATATATATATATATATATATATATATATATATATATATATATATATATATATATATATATATATATATATATATGTATGTATGTATACATTAAGTCCATGAGTATTAATACACTCAATTTACTGTATGTATTATTTGGTTCCTTTATCTATGTACATTTTGGCTACTTTTAAGTCAATAGTCATATGTATTGAAGTTATTAGAATGTATCTATTCAAAGTCACTCATGTTAAAAAAAGAATGTATTGTGTTGAATGTTGTATTATGGGCCTAGGGCCTAAATACTTGAATAAAATATCTATGTCTATGTCTATGTCTATGTATGCATATCTTATGAAAGGCAGGTAATGAATACCGCTAATTTTGTTCATCCTGATGAACAAAGTTAGCGACATTGGATTTCCTCCCTTAAATTTCACTCAAAACTCGCTCCACACACGCTCATTCAATTTCATTCCTAATTCCTTCCAAAATCATTCGTCATGTCAATTTCACGATGTTCTTATATAACTACAGTTAAGAGGGACCTCTCGTCATAAAGAAACAGCTTAATATCAGCATATTTTTAAATTGAATCACTTCAAGTCTTGTTGAATCAAAACAGTAAAACTGCTTTGTCAGTATTTCAAGCTGTTTGAAACAAAAAGAATCTAACAGATCATAATTTCAACCGTTTTATGTTATTCTGAAGTTGATTGTAATTTGCGTCTATCGAGCTATTTATAGCTCTGTTTTCTTGATTGTTGACAGATTTTTCCGCTAATGCAGCTGCAGTAATCTTCTGTCCTTGACTTGATTTTTTGACAACTCTCTACTTAACCCGTTTCTTAACAAATTTCCGGACACCAAAATTTGGTTGAAGTAGTTCCTTTACTTTTCACATTTTTACTGACATTTAAACATTTTGCATTCCCCCCCCCCCCTCCCATTTTTTCTAAATGAATTAGGAATATTCAGCTTACATTGATATTTAATTAATATTTTAGCCATATTATCTTTCAAAGAAATGAAGTTATTATGAAGCGTCTTCTTTTACCCCTACCATGTTTTTCGCGACATTTAAAGCTTTAGCAGACATAATAGACCAAGAAAAGCCATCAGAACACCACTCGGCCAATCTCACAATCAACCTCGGATGTACATAGACGGACTATTTTAAAAAATTACGGGAAACCATTGGAAAAAACTCGACGACGTCAGTTAAAATGGCGTTAGCCCTCGAAACTGTAAGTGAAAACATTCGACGTCGCCAACGCTACTCGTTTAAGTCACTGACGTGAATCCATTTTATCCTATTATAAATATCTTTAGATTCTTAAATAACGGCTGAAAAATCTTAATTTTTGAGAATGATTCGTCTTTCTCAAAAATAAAGATTTTTCAGCCGTTATTTACTGTAAAAGATATAAATCTACAGTTGAAAGCCACTGGGGCTATTGTCATGGCGTTGTGTCCGTTGTATGGTCGTCCGTCCGCGCGTGCATGCGTCCGGTCGTAAACTTTTTCTTTAAAAATCTTCTCCTCAGAAACTAATAGAAGAATTTCAACCAAACTTCACAGGAATGATCCTTGGGTGACCCTCTTCCGAAGTTGTTCAAGAAATTATGATCCAATGAAAAACATGGATTTAATGGGCGTGGCTAATTTCCAAATATGGTAAAAAGTGAGTTTTCTCAGATTCAAAAGAATGGATACCAATTAAATTTTACATGAATGATCCTTGGGTGACCCTTTATCAGTCTACCAAAGATTATTGTGATCGGATGAAAAATATGCATTTTATGGGCGGAGGTCATTTCTCTAAATGTTATATAGTAGAAACTTTGCAAATCATTTTCCCAGAATATAATAAATGGATATCAACCAAATTTCACTGGAATGATCCTTGAGTGACTCTTTATCAGTCTACCAAAAATTATTGTGATCGGATGAAAAATATGGATTTTATTGGCGGAGGTCATTTCTCTATACGATTTATAGTGAAAACCATTTTCTCAGAATGTAATTGATGGATATCAACCAAATTTCACTGGAATGATTCTTGGGTGAACCTTAATCATGCAGCGAAAATTAATGTCATTGGATGAAAAATATGTCTTTTATGGGCAGAGGTCATTTGCCTATATGTTATATAGTGGAAACTTTGAAATTCATTTCAAAATTAGTAGAACCCAAAATATCTTAAAATCTAGGCAAACCTTAGATTTGCTATTTCAAGAATTTCAAGCCTGTGGAGCGACTCCAGCCATTCATGGCTTTCTAGTTCTAACACTGTTTCCGCCTAACAATATGCACGATTTTGTTACATACCCATCTGCTTTACATACATCCGAGGTCTGTGTCAGTTTACGGAAATTGCCGAGTGATGTTCCGAATGCAAGAACAGCGTGTACAGATACACGGTCTAGTCTTAGCATCTTTGTCCGCTTTCAACTTAATTATTTGGGTAAAACTTTAATAAATGCTGACTGAAATTAAAAAAAAGAGTTTTTCTCAGTATCTTTGAGTCCTGTAATGTAATTTAAAATGATGAGTGAAAAATAAAATAAAAGCAGTGCGACAGTAATTTGTTTAAATCACGCGAAATTAGAACGTTTTTATTTAGTCAGACTAAGGTGCCTTGCATCCTATTTTACATGGTCGATTCTTAAAAATCGCAAAAAATTATAGATTTTGAATTGGCAATGTTTATTTTACCTTTCGATGGGGTTCGATTCCGTGAAAAAGACGATCTGCTTAAGAGGGAATAAAATATGAAATATTTATAAAACAAGTTGTGATCAGAAATGTCATTTCGCCTGTAATATCCGTTATGAAACCTTATACATTATAATTAAGGGCTAAACAAGACAGCTTAAAACATAACGTTACTGGTAATATGCGGCAATATCAATACTTTCCACCAGGCTGGTTGCAGAATCCTAGGGCTCATGGTTAACATAAACCAGGGCTTGACCTAAAAAATCTGCAAAATATCTTATTTTGACCCTTAGAAATTTCTTCCGAAGGTTTCATTTTAACCCCTAACGAGAAGGTTTAAAACTTGATTTTATTACATTCCTGGCAGTGGAATCTTGGGATTTCACAGTGTAATAAATTTTGATATCATCACTAGTGACAATAACACTTTTCAGTTTTACTTGAGGAACTACTTTTTTTTCAAGCAGCTTAGTCCCTGCTCAGACTATTGAGATAATATATTGAAGCCCAATTTCAAGTTCAGGATATCTGCATAGGAGGTTCAAATTTACAAATTGCGAGGGTGTTTTTTTTTTTTTTTAATAATTATGCATTTCTATTAAATATCCAAGCGAAAAAAGAAAATATTAGGCTACCGAAGGATTGTTGATTGACAACCTCCTCCCCTCCCTCTGGATCCGCCACCGAAGCTTCTGAGTCACAGATTATCAAAAAAATCAACCTAAACTAGGAAAACAGTAACTAAACGAAACAACCATAATAATAATGAATAATAATATGAACGAGGGAACATCCTGAAAAGGTTCTAAAACACTAACCATCCTGATCCGACTGTCTCTATGACATTGGGGCGTGTACCGAAGGCTCGAAATCCGATGACATTGCAGTTTTTAGCTCACCTGAGCACAAAGTGCTCAAGGTGAGCTATTGTGATCACTCACCGTCCGTCGTCCGTTCATCGTCCGTCCGTCCGTCCGTCAACAATTTCTTTAAACATCCTTTCTTCCTTAACCACTGGGTCTATTTAAGCTGAAACTTGCCAGAGATGTTCTTTGGGATAAGTTCTTCAAAAGCTGTTAAAAGAATTAAAATCTATAAAAAAAAATCTGGTTGCCATAGTAACAGAAAGGCCTAAAATTAGCGAAAATTGCAAAAAGTCTTAGAAAAAATTCTTCTTCTCTTAAACCACAGGGCCAATCAAGCTAAAACTTTACAGATATGTAATATGGGTGAGGTTCTTGAAAAGTTGTTAAAAGGATTCAATTTCATCAAAAACTCTGGATTCCATGGAAACGGAAAGGTTGAAAAATAGCCAAAAAATGTCGAAAATATTAGAAAAAAATCTTCTCCTCCTTAACCACTATCACAATCAAGGTGAAAACTGGCAGAGATGTTCATTGGGTGAAACTCTTCAAGAGTTGTTTAAAGAATTTCATCAAAAACTCTGGTTTCCATTGAAACGGGAAGGGTGAAATTTGCAAAAAATTGCTTAAAATCTTAGAAAAAATTCTTCTCCTCCCTAACCTCTAGGCCAATCAAGCTGAAACTTGGCACGGACGTTACTATGGTGAAGCTCTTCAACATTTGTTCATGAACTCAATTTAATTTAAAACTCTAGTTTCCAAGGTAACAGAAAGGCTGATAATGGCCGAAAATGGCCGAAAATCTTAGAAAAAAATTATCTCCCCCTAAACCTCTAGGCCAATCAAGCTGAAACTTGGCAGAGATGTTCCTTGTGTGAAGCTCTTCAACATTTGTTAATGAATTCAATTTAATTTAAAACTCTAGTTTCCACGGTAACAGAAAGGCTGATAATGGCCGAAAATGGCCGAAAATCTTATAAAAAAATTATCTCCCCCTAAACCTCTAGGCCAATCAAGCTGAAACTTGGCAGAGATGTTCCTTGTGTGAAGCTCTTCAACATTTGTTAATGAATTCAATTTAATTTAAAATTCTAGTTTCCACGGTAACAGAAAGGCTGATAATGGCCGAAAATGGCCGAAAATCTTAGAAAAAAATTATCTCCCCCTAAACCTCTAGGCCAATCAAGCTGAAACTTGGCAGAGATGTTCCTTGTGTGAAGCTCTTCAAAAGTTGTTTAAAGAATTTTAAATTCATCAGAAACTCTACTTTCCATGGAAACGGAAATGCTGAAAAATGTCAGAAAATTGCCGAAAATCTTAGAAAAAATTCTTTTCCCACTTACCCACTGGGCTAATTAAGCTGAAACTTGGTAGGGATGTTCTTGGGTGAAGCTCTGCCAAAATTGTAAAAATATATTTTCCAATCCAAATATCTGGTTTTCATGGTATTGGAAATATCAAAATATTGCCAAAAATCTTTGGAAAAGGTTAATCTTTGCCCCAACTATTGGGCATATTTTAAACTTGGCAGAGGTGTTCTTTATATGTAGGTGTACTAAAGTTGTTAAAAGAATTCAATTCCATCAATAACTTTGTTTGCCATGGGAAATTAAAAAGAAAATCAAATTGCAGTGGGACGAAATTAAAGTCTGTTTCTTTCAAAACCACCCTAAATGTACATCAAACAATCTCTGGTATTTATAACATGGTTGACAAGTTATGAGTTGACTTACTAAGGTGATCGAAATGAAGCCATCGTGGTCCTCTTGTTACGACAAACACTCAATCGAGTCTAAGTTGATTTGAAATGCTCATCTCAGGGTATTGCGTGATCTCAGACCACACAATTCTGTCAATATGTCCATCTCAGTATCCAGTCGATTTCCAAAGAATCCCGGTGTTCCAATGTTTACATTGTTGACAAAGTTGTCGTTCCTAAATCGAAAAAAAGTGTAATATTCGTCCAAATAGTTTTGTTCCCCGTCTTGAACTTGTGTAAGGTCCAAAGATTTTGTATTTATCATTCAAAGCTTCTTCAGGTATCTTCGAATTTTTAAAGGGCAATTTAAATCGCCATGACTAGAAATTATTGAAAAGAAATTGTTCTTGGTATCAATACGCAAAATTCACAAGGCCGCGAACGAAAGAAAATGACGGTATACATAATTTTAAGAAAAAAAAGTATTGTATTGAACAAATATTTTGATCGAATAAGTTATTATGCTGTTAAAAAAAAATTTCTTCGGACTCGTATTTGAACTCCTAATAACGCATTCTTGTGAAATATTTTTCATGTCAGACATAACCAATTGATTATATTCTATCTATATCTCTCAGCCGCCGTCAGAGCGCAGTTGGTATAGTCCGTTTGACTTCTATATGGACCAACATTTCGCCGAAAATCTCAGAAATTAATTAATTAAACGCATATTTTTCTTGTCATATCATTTTTTCCAGCTAATACCATGACGAAATCTGTTTTTTCAGAATTTTTGAATGTAAAATAATGATTTTGTCCGTCCGTCTACATGTTAACTTTCAGCATTTCATACCTACTTGTTACTGTATTAAACGGAACAGCGAATTGTATAACCAAAAATAGTACTGATTTGCATAGGGGCCGAGTCAAAAAGAGTAAAATTTTAAGTGAATTGTATTACTATAAAATCGAGTTTTTCAATATAATTAAGTTTGTCTATGATTTTTGCTATCGTTGGATATCAAATCTGTGTATATTCTCTCTTTCTTCAGAGACTGTTTGACCAGATAATTGATTATTGATTTTATTCATTCTGAGATGAACCCTATATTTACATGTTAAGACCAATCAAAAAGCATTATTAAACGAAGTAGTTGGGAATTTCACGAGGAAAACTTGATGAAAAGGCGAGTACTAACGGTAAAAATCACGTGCTATTTAAGTTTAAGATGACATGACCGTCGATATGCTAATTAGCATGTCCAAATAAGGAATAATGGGCATTTCCTCTGTCAAAAGTTTAGAATAAAACCACGTGTTTTTACTATATATGTTGACATTTTCCTACTATTGAACAGCCTCCATCACCCCTCGTGTTTAAGAACGGATAATGCGAAAATATTAACATTAACTAGATAGACAAAATCATTATTTTGAAATCATTTTATTTTCAAAAAATATTTTTTGAAATGGTATTAAGCTGAAATTAAGATTTTACTACATACAAATCCTTTATTCAAACGCAATTTTATGTAATTGATATAAAGGTTGGTCCATATAGAAGTCAAACGGACTATAGCGCGTCGGACTCTAGAGGTCCCGAGTTCGATCCCCGACGGCGGCACTCATTCTCTCCAACTATTTGTCTCTCACCAATGGATTGATAATCGTAGACCTATGTGAGATAGTAGCTGGAGGCTAGGAAAGGATGTGGTGGTTGTACTGGTGTGATAAATACCAGGAAGCCATTGTTAGGTGCTCCAGCCGCCGCGATATAACTGAAATAATGTTGAAAGCGGCGTTAAACTCCATTCAATTAATCAATCTATCTATACCTCAAAAATGTTCAATTGTATATCTTATATAACATCTAGAATTTTACAAATCAGTCGCTTACTTCATATCCGAGTTAGAATTAAATTGCAATTGACTATTTAACCTTCAAAATTATGCTCATGATTTCCTTTTTCGGATGATTTAACTCCTATAAAATCAGATAAAAATGACCCCGAGAAGTCCATGTTTAAGAAGTCAATAACTTTTCAGTTTTAAACATTAGCATGAGCTCTGGTAAAACGCAGAATTGATTTTTCAACTCCACTGAGCTGAGCCAGCCCTGCGTTCAGGATGAAAACGTAAGCGAAGCGCTTTCGAAAAGATACCTCGCTTTGCTTGTATGAGCGGGGTATCATCTCAAAGCGCTCGCGAAACGTTTTTACATCCTGAACACAGGCCAGCCCTGTGTTCAGGATGTATAAGCGTTTCGCGAGCGCTTTGAGATAATACCCCGCTTTGCACGTGCACTTACGTGCAAAGCGGGGTATCATTCCGAAAGCGCTTCGCTAACGTTTCCATCCTGAACGCAGGGCAGGTTAGCTCTGTCGGTAACTTGTTAAACTGGTCGTGAGTACACCTCGTTCGGCGTTCGCCTGCCAATTGACAAAAAAATTGTTTCACGAGTCATTTCTCTCCCTTTACTTACTCGGCATTTGATAAAAAGTACTCCCAACCAATATGTGGGATAATTAATGGGCGGGGCTTATTTTCATAATTGGTTAATATAAATGGAAATTGCCCGTAATACATTTTAATCATATTCCTGAGTAAAGTTATATCACTAATTTGATGATAGAATGAAGAGTGGTTAGTTCATACATACACGTAGTTATAAATAATGTTTCTTATCGACCGCTTTGAGAATTTCAACCAAATTAAACTGGAATGATTCTTTGGTAACTTTTATCAAATAGCATCAAATGATTATGATGGTGAAATTTATAGGCCATGGTATTTAGATATGTGGTATACCAAAGTAGATAGAAAATTTTTCTCATAAATCGCACTGTAAATCCCAGCTATAAAGATAACGGGGTTTTCTTTTTGTGACGCTTTATAACTCTAATGCTGTTAATTTCTGTTTGTTGTATATGGTACAAAAATAGTAAAGAAAGAATGCCCAGTGCATGAAAACTAATGCGCATCTGAAAAAGAAGTGATGTTCATTTCTCAACAGTGTTGTTAGAGTTACCTCCCTTAACGTGATTTCTTGAAATACGGAGTTGGTAAACTTTTCGTGCATAGATCGCATCATCTTTTGTTTGTTAAGTATATTTTGGAATGTAGAATGAAACAGGCGCCCGAGTTATTTCTTCTTTCTAATTTATTTAATTTGAACAGCATAGGACGTGTGAAGTCCTTACTCCAAGAAAAGCTTGAATATCGTTAGTCGACCACAGTCTGTTTTCTCCCTTTTCTTGCGCTTGAATGTTTAGCCAACAAATAACTTTATATTTTCAGGCCTTGCCATGGGGGCAGCAGTAGTGGTGTTCGGCATACAAGCGAAGGAAGAATGGAATGTTCAACTACAATGGGATAACTTCGCTAACGGGCGTTTTGGCTGGTCGTTCTGGGTGGGCGTCGCCGCTGCCGCCTTATCGCTCTTCACCGGAAGTATTTACGGGTGTATGGGGCGCCGCGATGTGGACTGATACCTAATATGAAGGGAGATAACTAGTTTTGTATTTTTGTACATCATATTCAAAATGGCGTCGTAGACAGAGGCAGTATCCCTATTTAACAGACTCGGAATAGTACTATCAGTGAAAAGTATCTTTTGAAATTGTGCTTTGAATGGTCATAGTATTAAGTTACATAGACTAGAGGTCCTCTTCAATTTTATTTTGATGCGTAATTCAAATATTCTATCAACAGATTTGAGTTAAATGATTTGTGTTTCATGTAAGTGCCCTGCCTTCAGGATCACCAAACGGTGCAAACAGTTTTCCAATTATACCCGCTTTGCACAAGCGCTTGTGCAAAGCGGGATATAATTAGAAAACTGCTTGCACCAATTGGTGATCCTGAACGCAGGGCTGTTTTGTAACTTGCGTGTCTTCAAATGTTAATATCACACTTGAAGCCCAAAATTCAACTTGTACTTTATCAAATATTTTATTTTGTCTTAAGTCGATAGTTTTATAATCCGTTTTCTAAATGTTATAATTTTATAACAAAAGAATCGAATTATGAAACGATCTCTGAGATAATGTCAAATATGTGTACTATTTTTATTTTCCATTTGTATAGATCTCATATATGTTTATTTTTCTCTACATCTCCAGTTCGTGTTGTTTAAAATACTTGAACTGTAGGACGAGTAAGTAACCAACGTAAACTCCGTGGAAATTTAAAGCATGTTAATGGAAACTGAATTTATATGAAGGTAGAAAGCCTATTTTAGAGTCAGAAACATTGGGTAGGGTCAGAAACATTGGGTGCAATGCTTCCACTCCAGCCAACCTGTGCAGCACGAACAGTTTGATAAGCGTCGATACGTTTTGCGTTTCTAAGTTCTTTTCGGGAGATATATCAAAATTTTGGATTGAATTCTAAGACATTTAATTCAACCGGTGATATTCAATTGTTAAAATATCTCAGTTGGCACATATAAAATGTCTCTTCAAATCAGAGGTTTCCTTTTCAGTAAATAAATTATCGCTTTTTACATTTGAAATTAAAAAAAAAATGCATACTTTGACGAACTTTTTGACGCAACAAAAATAACTGAAATCATTTAATCGGACCTAGTATCATTGGATTAAAAATAAGTCGATCGGTAAAACAATTAAAGTCCATAATTATTTTGCAAATTTACACGTACGACCTTGCGCTCAGCTTAGGTTATTTCGCGTAAATTATCAGAAATGAACTATAACTATAACTTACTATATTTTGAAAAGAATACGCGAAACAATTTAACCTTAAGATAGATTTAGGAATTGATAATTTCTTTAGTTTATTAGAACGTTCGCGAACCTTGGTGTGACAATATGGTTACTTGAGAACAAACTGGTTTGAAAGAATGAAACTTTGTAGTGTATTTACCAAAAGCCAGAGGGAGTTCCATACAAAATTTGTCTGGTAGTTTGGAGTATTTTTCTGGTAGTTGGGAGTAGTTGTCTGCTTCTAGAAAATTTTAGTCGAGAAGAACACCCAGCTTTGTCTTTATATCGTATATTTATTTTATAACTATACAAATATCCGTATGATAACATCCCGTATGATATTTCTTATGATATCACATAGTTATTTTTAGAACAATAATACCATGCAGTTATTTTTAGAAACTTGCATTTCAGTTGGAAACATCGACGCAAACAAGACAAATAGAGGTTATAAGATAAATATAATACGTACTAAGTGTATTGTATGAAAAAATATCCAACTCGGTTGTGAGAATTGATAATTGTCTCGGCAGAGCCTCGACAATGATCAATTCTCCCAACCTCGTTAGATATTTTTTTTTCATACAAAACACTAAGTACGTATTATATATATCTAGTCAATATGTCGTTATAACGCCCATGAAACAAGAATCATCGTAACTACACGCGATCAAGTTTAATTTTCGGAGAAGTGGTCTTGTTTTGAGGGCGTTTCGCATAAATGCTCATTTTGTAAATTGTATGTAGATTTTTAATATTGTGAATATTTGTGTATATGTCATGAGTTATCTAGTCAATGTCTTATTTTACAATTTGACGTCAAGCTAATAAAAAGTTGTGACGTCGTTGAAGGACTGATATGTCGTATCTGTAGATTGAATAACAGTAAGTGTCAAGGTGTGAAGGTATTTTTTTTTTCGCTTTCAAAGTTAAGGTTATTGAATTAAAACATATTATGGCAGTAAACCATTTACTGCCTTAAGATTTTTGAATAACAAATGAAATTTAGTCAGATATGATCTTGGTCGAGTTACCTTCTCTTTCCAACGACCTATGAGAAATATGCAGTATTTTAATTTTGCAAATTGTATGATATGTGTTTGTGCCTGACAATTCCGACAATTTCATATGATTTAATATAATTAATTGCCATGCCTTATGATTGGCTGAGAAATGGTTTTATTCCTTAATAGAAATAATTTTGAGTACGCAGCTATTTTTAGTAGTCCCGTAAGAAACCTGTCTAATTATTGGCGAATTCTTTTATTTTGCACGATAATATTAAACTTTAAGATATGAACAGTGTATATTTTTAAATTTCATTGATGTATAAAACTAAAACCATAATTACACCCATGTATGAATCCGCTTCGCGTGTGATCAGGTTTTTAGTTTCATACCCCAATGAAATTAAAAAAAATATACTCTCTTCATCTTCTAAATGAACACAAGACACAAACATGATAAAAACATTTAACACACAAGACAATTACAGAGTAATTAGGATGTTTTACTGACCACCAGGGCCCGATTGTATAAAACCATTGCTTAAATTTGAACCGGAAGTTAATTTCAGCCAATCGGGACTGTTGTTTCAAATGGTACTTTTGAAACAACAAACCGTATCGGTTGAAAATAACTTCCGGTGTGTACTCAACTTATGATTATCTTTTATACAAATGGAGGCTGAGGAGTAATTACAGTTAGTAACATCATGAAATTGACATTTACCTCGATCTAAACCATTCTTAATTGCTTTCCTACCGCTCCATTCATTCCTTCAAACGCTCAGTCAAACTAATTCAAAAAACTTCTTTTTTTCAAAAAGACTTCCAAATCGGTCAAAACTGTCGACTTTACATTTCATTTAAACCGATCAAAGTTTGTTCCATGATTTTAATTGCTTGTGCCTCATTAGTCTATGAAGACACTCAAACACAAAAGAGCGTAGATTTTGATAAAGGAAGGTAAAATATCGACGATTCAGTCCAATTCGACGATATTAACGATGTCCCATTACCTTCATATAATCTCATTAAAAACTTGCTTCTCGTATCTAACTCATTCCATTTAGAAATCATTCGAAAACCATACACATTGTCAATTTCACGGTGTCGTAAACTTCTTTAGAGTGTTTAGTAAAGTCTTAGGTCAAATTGTCCTTTTGCCAAAGCGTATTAGCACTGATTAAGGAATAAGGTATTGAAATGTGTTCAACAAATAAGTTACGATATTATGGTCGATCGTAGGTAGATGAGTTTTTCAGCTGGCCTCATATCAGATTTTTGAGTAAATTTCTTGTTAAAAAATAGATATTTTGTACAGATCCGAGCAGGGAAAAATGTTTATGAAAATAAGTTTTAGAAAACAATTCAGAGTATTACATTTCCACTAAATGCTTATTCCAGAATTCCGTGTTTACCAAGTCTAACGGGAACAATGCACTGCTTACCAAAAGTAATAACATCGTTTTGTGAAATGTCAAAGAAATCTGGCATGAGGCAGCATTAAAAATCTATATATCATAGTCAATTCATGTGTACTGTATATTTTCGTTCATGCTGCATAATAAAATGTCAAATTTACGTTCGTATTCAAGCTTTTCGGTTTAACCTTCCTTCATGTATTTAATTAATCATGTAACTAGGAAAATGGTTCGTACTAGATATTCCATTCTAGATATAAGACCTATCTATTCTTCATCCACGGCGAATTTACAGCACTTTGGCTGAATGCGTTGTTTGTTTGAATGCTTTAACGCAGTTTAACAGTTTCAATTGTATCGCTATGACTGGAGAATCTTAGAACAGATGTCTGATATTTCTTCTATTCTACCTTTACATCCTTTCCTAGCTCCTAGCTTCTATCCCATGTAGGTTTACGGTAACCTACCCATTCGTTGAAGACAAATGTCGGCAAGGAAATGTGACACCACATGGGATCGAACCCGTGACGCCATAGTTTAAGAATCGCATTCTGGTGCACCACAAACTGCGCATTAGCGGCATAGAAGATGCATTGATTACGGTTATTGAACTCGGAACCCCATGATTAAAAAAAGTGACTCTCTACCCTTCGACCACGGGTTGAAACATCTCATTATCTAATTATTCCACAGATCGCAATTTTCTAGAATGACGATGCATTTTGAACGGATGACAATTTGGTTTAAAGCCCCAGTCTGCGTTTAGAGTAAAAAAAACGCTCTGTCGTGAATATTCTTTATATATTTTTCTTGATTTAATCGTATGAAAGATGAGTTACATAAAAATACAAATAAATCGACAAACGGCGGCTTTTTCGTGAAACGCATAATCTGTGGTATAAAGTAAAATATGTTCATGAGATTTTGGTTACGTGTAATACGCCCACGTGCAGGAGTGGAATAGGAGCGATATTCAAAGTTGAGTCAGAAATATTGCGGGTCATGAATATTCATCAAGTAAGGCCTATATTTAGATCATCGAGTCATAATCATTTGCATTACAGAATATTGGAATGACGAATTCAAGCTTATCTTTTAGAGTAAAAGTCTACTTTTTGTGTACAAAGTCGTCTAAGATCATTGTCTTGCGTTTCGGGAATATTCACGAACACAGACGGGGGCTTTGATTAAAAACTGAAATCAGCGGATATCCGGTCCAACAACTTGACCTCTGTAACGACAGAAACAAAACGTCATTTGTATCTTAAAAAACAGTAAAACTTATATTAAGCGACCACTAACGGGATCAAAAGAAAGGGTCGTAAGAAAATAGTCGCTAAGTAAATGTTTATTTACAAATAAAGAACATACTTTTTAGATTAAATATGAATATTTTTGCGAAATTCTCAGTAATCCTCAGTTTTGTAAACTGAATAGAATCGTCTCACTGAGACGCTTCTAGTGAGTTTTAACAACAATGGATTCATTTTCAATAGTTTTCACACCAACGATACCTACCTTTTAAGATATTTTGGTTTTAAAGAATGGGATTTTGAAACCTGGTCGCTTAACAAAAAATGGTCGCTGGATATACGAGGTCGCTTGAGCAAAATTGACTGTTTATGGTTATAATAATGAAATAAATCGAAGGTGGTCGATTTTAATGTCGTACAGTTGATAACATCGTAAAATTGACAAGTTGAATGATTTTGGAATGGTTTGGGATTCATATTAAATGAGTGTGTGGGGCGTATTTTGAATGATTTTCAAGGGAGGTAAGACAAAATCGGAAATTTCGTCAAATTGGATGAATAAGGGATAATTTTTACCTCCCCTTGATAAAATATGTGAATAGGTTCTATAAATAGCTTCCTATGTTTTCACGAACCAATAAAACGCTAAAAGAATTCAATTAATTCAGTGAAATCGTGTATTTTTCAGAGATTTTCGTTTTGAAAGTTGTTTTGATCTTATCATTTTCAGTAACTTTGAGCGTTTTTGAATGGTTTGAGTAAGTGTTTGGAATGAATGAATGAAGCGCATCGTGAGCGATTAAGAATGATTTTGATCAAAACGAGAGTCAATTTGACGATGATAATAACTGTAACTTGTGTAGTTACGACTCACCCAAGACAGATTTTGAAACAAAATGGAGGGACAGGACGGAGATTTGTCATCAAGGTATAATCGAATGATTTGATTACCCATTCAAGATTTTAGCTCACTGGGTATAACATGGTGAGCTTTTGTGACACTTAATTGTCCGTCGTCAGTGCTCAACATTTCAGTATTACCACTCTAAGAGGTCATATTTTTGTCTGAATCTTTCTCAAACTTTCTGAAAATGTTATTTCTGGTCATAGGTATTTCTATTGATTGTGGTGGCATTCCGACTTATATCACAGCCTCATGGACAACCTCTATGTCACCACTCTAGAAATCACAATTTTAGCTCAATTTTTCTCAAAGTTACTCAAAGGATGTTTGTTTTGTCATAAGGATGATTCCTATCATTCCGACATATACCAAGGGAAAAGGTGATTTATAGAGAATTTCCTCGTTACCACACCAGTGGTCACAATTTTGGCTCATTTTTTCTCAAATAGATTGAAATTTTAAAGCGTTTTAGGTAAAAAATAAAGATTTTGCTAAAATCGGGTCGTTAATTGTCACTTGATGATCTTTCAAGGCAGTTCAATTTGTTAAGGTGGGAACCAGAAAAACGAAGGTTAGCGACAAAGGGTCGCTATCGTCCTCTTGTTGAATAACCGAAGGGCTCTGTTTATTAAGATAGTTGATCCGTTATAGTTCCACAATATTTCGGAACCAATGAACTTTTACATTGTTGACCGAGGTTTCCTTATGATTTCATTGTAAACACAGTGAAATACAATGAGTTCCAAAATGCCGCGGAACTATTACGGGTCCACTAGCTTAAATTATCTATGTAAACCGGAAGTAAAGTGTCTACCTCCGACATTTCAGTGGTAAATCGCTTTGTTACCTTAACGTCGTAACTTCATTTAATTCAACTTACATTCACACCGAATACAATCGATTAAAATTATTTTTTTAAAATGACTTAAGACGCGGGATTGGAAAAAAACCCCAGAAAAAACGTTGAATAGTTTTGATATTACATAGGTGTTGTAACACTAGTGGAATAACTATGCAAATGAGCTGAGAACTTACAACAAAGTTATATTTTCGTACAATGAAAACGACGTCATAAAGCAAATTGATGACGTCAATTAGCAAACCGACATTATTATGTTTCACGGATTTAAATCCATAAACTGAGATTCCCTCCATTAATCGCAATATTCAGGTCATATCATTAATGGAACATAAACTTGTGTTTAAAAAAAAAAAAACGTATTTATCAAACTTGTCTTCTAAACAGATAAAAACGAGACTTTGAAAAAACTCGGCAAAGTCTCGTTTTTATCTGCATATAGATGACTCGTTACATAAAGTCTGTATTATTTGACTTCTCATTTAATATTCTCTATTTACACAGGACTCTCAAAATGGATTTTGAATACTTGTGTCGTTTTTAAGGTCTTACAAACTCTCTTCTCTGGGTAATTGGCCTGGTCAGCTATCAGATAATGGTCGCAGCTTAAGGGGGCCTTGGTCAAACAGCGAAAGACTTAAATACTTTGCTTGAAATCTTGTATATTATGTTATTTTATGACACGTTTAATTTTAGCCAACTTCATTTCACACACATGTAGAACCACCCGGTGGATATTGACATGTACAATTCTTTCCGGAGACTATTCGCCAGTGGTTATATTTTATAGGGACACCGTCTGGGCTTCTGCAGTCTGGTCCTGAAAAGAACTAATGATTAAAACTAGAAAGTATTTTACAAAGCGCCTCTTCCTTCTTTAAGGTGAAGTATTTTCAATGGCAGTATTGGCGACAAACAAAATTATATAATAATATTTCTTTATCATTTGCAATACTTGGGTCTTGCTTTGCTAAAGCCAACATCACACTAAAACGCGCTGGTCGCCGTTATTAGCATGTTTCAATCGTCTAATGACTAACCTTTTTCGTGTGCTTAGCGTGTGTGAAACATTATAGGGATGAGTGTCTTTTTCACTGCGTTTATTGGGGTATAAAGTGCAATTGCCTTAGCACATGGCAAATAACGCCCGTAGGGCGTTATGATTAAGCCATGTGCTAAGGCAATTGCACATTATACCCCAATAAACGCAGTGAAAAAGACACTCGTCCCTTATAATTGCAATCATCTAGATCGAAAACACAATTTTTAGCGCCACTGGCCGAAAGGCCAGCGGGCTATTGTCATGGCGTGGTGTCCGTCCTCCGTGCGTCCGTGAGTGCGTCCGTGCGTGCGTGCGTCCGACCGTCCGTCCGTCCGTAAACTTTTACTTTAAAAATCTTCTCCTCCTAAAGTACTGGATGGATTTCAATCAAATTTCACAGGAATGTTCCTTGGATGACCCTCGTTCAGATTCCTTCAAAGATTTCTAATCGGTTAAAAATCATGGCTGTAGTGGGCGTGGCTAATTTCTATATGTGGTAATATGTGAGTTTTCTCAGATTCTAATTGATGGATATCAATTATATTTTACATGAATGATCCTTTAGTGACCCTTTATCAGTCTACCAAAAATTATTGTGATCGGATGGAAAATATGTATTTTATGGGCGGAGGTCATTTCTCTATATGTTATATAGTGGAAACTTTGAAAATTTATTTCTCAGAATTTAATTGATGGATATCAACCAAATTTCACTTGAATGATCCTTGAGTGGCCCTTTATCAGTTTACCAAACGTTATTGTGATCAGATGAAAAATGTGTATTTTATGGGCGAAGGTCATTTCTCTATAAGCTATATAGTGGAAACTTTGAAAATCATTTTCTCAGAACCTAAGTAATGGATAACAACCAAATTTCATATGAATGATTCTTCAATGATCCTTTACAAGTCTGTAAATATATATTGTGATTAGATGAAAAATAAGCGTTTTATGGGCGGAGGTCATTTCTCTATATGTTATATAGTGAAAACTTTGAAAATCATTTTCTCAGAAACTAACTGATGGATATCGACCGAATTTCACTGGAATGATTCTTTAGTGATACTTTATCAGTCTGCAAACAATTATTGTGATCAGATGCAAAATATGTATTTTATTGTCAGAGGTCATTTCTTTTGATATGTTACATGGTGTTATATCCAATATGGGGGAAAACAATTTCTTTTCAAAGTTAAAACAGATGGATTTCAACCAAATATCATAGGAATTTTATTTCTGTGAAGTTATATCAGGCTGCAAAAATATTTAATTAGATGAACAGCATACTCTATAGTGGCAGAGGACATTTCAACATATAAAGTGAATATATGACCACCCTTTTGGTATCACCTAAATGATGAATTTTCTTAGACTCATTAAATTTAATAGGTGTAAAGGTTGAAGGTTAGATGGAACATTAGCTTTGTTAGAATCCAGATGTGTAGAAACATCAGGTGAAATAGGGAGCCTGAGATACCCCCTTAGAATTGGTCAGTTTAGTTGAAGGGTGAAAGAGGTCAAGTGGTGTAAAGTGGCCTACTGAGGCTCAGAGTGGGGAAGAAAAAGCTGAGTTGACTGCACTCTAAGGCATTGAGCAGAACAAAAATATTGGATTTAATATTTTACTTCTTATTATTATAAGATAGAATTTTGTTTTGGTGACAAACAATTATTGTGAAGTAACACCCTTATAGTGGTGTTCAATGAAAATCGGAAAGATCTACAATCAAAATTTTGTGGACAAAATACCAGTATATTATGCAGTAACATTCTGTTAGTATTGAGTTGTCTATTTTTTTTATTTCAAACAAATTTCACTGGATCCTTATTTTTAACAGCCTAATCATCCTCTAATAATCACTATCAGGATATTCAGGCCTGTGGAGCGAATCAGGCGCTCAAGCGCCTCTAGTTAGATCGTGTATTGTTTATCTCTCTATCGAAGTGAAATTTCATATAGTAAAACAAATGATACACAAATAAAATACAACATTAAAATTCGAAGAGGTACTTATGACAAAAGAGCTTGTTTCTGCCAAGTTAGTCTGTATTTTTAAATGAAAACGGCGAGGTCGGTCTTAGTTGAGAGGTCTTCGTCGACTCGCTGTTTTCTAAGTTGAGGTCGGCTCAGAATCAAAACCGCATGCTTGTAATCGTAAATTCTTTCAGAAATATATTTATTTATAATACATTGAATAGCAATGCTGTGTTGATGATCGGGAACTAGGTTAATTCGAGTTCCTACAACACAGGACTTTCAGATCGAATTTCGGGGGTTTCCTAAAGACCTATTGCATTTTATACAGAAATAAAGTGTAATGGGTTTCCCCACGTGATGCGATTTTAAAAAATCAGAATCCTTTATTTTATTGGATTGCAATTATATATACTGAGTTCCATAAGAAAGTGTGCACTTTCACCTTTTGCATTTCTCTTGATTTTTACAAAGTTTGATGAAAATTATGGAGTTAATTCGAAACCATTCTTTAGTCAAGACCCTTTGAAATTAAATGTCAAATCAGATTTTGATAAAGTATCGCATGCTGCATACGCGCAGACGGAACATAAAATGTTGACCTCCGTACAACTTTTTCTTCCGTAAGAACTATGTGTTTGTGTTGCATTATAGAGTTTTAGAAGCCATTCCAAACCATTTCCAAACAAAAGTTTTAATTTCTATGCAGACGTTACGTGTACGTCAACGTTAGATATTGCTACGTTGTTAGGCCAGTAACTTGTCATTGGATGGTGCTATGGCGTTCTATGACATCTCGATTTGCTTATTAAAGGCCTTACAAAATGATAGCCTCGATTTCTATTGGAATATGAAAGCTCAATCAATTTAAATGACGTTCTACATGTGACAAGGTTCAAATTTGTTCAACGACGTAGTCAAACCCCGCCGTAGCAGCATTCATAATTGTATCGAAGATGTGATTTTATGCTTATGAAAGCCGCAAAGATTCACCTAAATACATATTCAGACCAATTATTTGTCTAACGCGTGGTGCACTTGCAAAACATGCAAAATCAAAATTTTCAATTTAGCAGAAAACTTTTGCTCATCGCGCGCTTTTTATTTTCAAATGTTGTTTGCACATACTCTTGGGGATAGTCATACGACTTTTCATGACGATAGATTGTGTAATTTCAGAGATATTCAAATTTCAAAAGTGCACACTTTCATTTGGAACTAAGTATATATCTATCGACTTAATATCTTGCTAGAACCATGTAGCAAAACCCAATACTAGTCTCTTTAAAAACATTATTTTGGAACCAGCCCTGTGATCAGGATAACAAAGCAAGGGAAACTGTTTGCAAATTTCACCCGCTTTGCACGCAAACTTGCGTGCAAATCGGGGTATAATTTGAAACAGTTTGCCACATTTTTTTTATCCTGAACACAGGGTAGAGATCTATGGCGATCACCGACGTTTATTTGCGTTAGCACAACACCTCTCTTACACCAGCGTTAACGTTTCCTTAAACACTATTGAAGGCTGGTCAGAACGTCATGGTGTGACGGGTCCTTTAATAATAATAATAATAATTACAATAATGATAATAATAAAATCTTTATCTGATGAAGGTAACACATTAAGAAATTATTCAAAAGACCAATAGCTTAGTTTCAATATGGCATTCAAACAACAGCAAGCCTTCTCGAGCATACATACATACATACATACATACATACATACATACATACATACATACATACATACATACATACATACATACATACATACATACATACATACATACATACATACATACATACATACATACATACATACATACATACATACATACATACATACATACATACATACATACATGCATGCATGCATGCATGCATGCATGCATGCATACGTACGTACGTACGTACATACATACATACATACATACATACATACATTCATACATACATACGTACATACATACATACATACATACATACATACATAATCCATGTATTCTTTAGATGTGTGATGCGACAAATACGATATGTACTTTTCTTTTATGCTTTTCGGTGGATTTAACGGTAGATTATAATTTTGATAAATTCACCGCCTAACCAGTGAAATGATCAAAAACGTATACGCTGCTTTCGTTCATTTCATCCTATATGACGTTACCTAAGTGGAGCTCAATAAGTGACGTCATCATTAACGCCGAATAGCATAACGAGCAAACGAAGCGCCTTAGGAAATTTGTCCTGAATTTTTCACATTTTGTCCCATTTTTGCATTAAAGAAATAGAATAATCGTCTATTTTACGAGTAAGATCATGAACAAAGAAAGCTATATTTTCACTCGTGGCTCCGAGAGGTCATTCCATGAAGCATTCAAAATTATTCTACCATAGTACGGTCAGCATCATCAAATTGTTTAAGGCGCATAATGATAATAAGCTAGTTTAATTCCCCGATAAGGTAATAGAACCATTTGATATTCGGGGACCAAAATACAGTGAAAACAGCTTTATTTAAGCTGTATTATACGATATTTTGGTCGCCCATCCTCGCCCTCGTTCGGAACAGCGCTCGGACTTTTCCATAAACTGGAAAGTACTTCGTACGTAATTGTAGTAATTTAAGTGTGGTATTTTTTTTGTTTTTGTTTTTTTATTAAGGTAATACGGCTTCTGGTGGTACTTTGGTTAATACGCTTGAAGAATAGCGAATTTCTTTAATGCTTTCCGTTTGTCTTTGGAGATCTTTTTGGCGTACTATAATTTGGAAGCAAAACGTTTTGTTTTTAGATTATACATGTCCAATTTAACCTTACCTTGATTTTTTTTTCGCAACGTCTTCTTCAGTAAGTGTTTGTGACATCATATTAACCTACGTGCGAAGTAACGCGCTATCATGGCTGTGCCCTTATTCCCGATGTCTATTTCGTAGAATCACCGAGGGTTTCCGAGTGCCACAAACGTAAGTGTAGTAATTTTGATTAACTTTTTGGTGATTCGGCTTTTAGTGGTACTTCGGTCAACAGTCTCAATACGCTAGAATGCTTTCCGATCATATAAATGTATTTCTTTTGGGTATTGTAAAATTTGATGACAAAACGAAGTTTCTGTTATCAACTTGTAAAATGTCTAGTCTAAACATTGCGTTGATTTTGTTTTTCGTAACGTCATCTTCATTAATGTGTGAGCCGTTACATAAACCGATATGGCGCGCGTTCATTTCCACGCCCTCATTTTTCCCGAGATATATTCCGTAATATCGCCGAATGTTCCCGATTACCACGTCTGCTGTTGTTGCAACCTATAAATGAAATATTCCATACCGTCATGGCAGTATCTACAACAGTCAGTCGGCTTGTCTCCCCTTGGATCAACACACGGCGGTAGAGGACACGGTGGTGGTACACACGACCACTGATCGCCGATCGTACATAGGGACGGACATAGGTGCATCGTGACGATGTCTTTCCCCTTTATAGGGTAAACACTCGTCTGACAGCCCACGTACGCGACGTGAAGTAGAACACAAGTTAAAATAATTCCAAGAAACTGTTTCACCATTTTGAAATCACTTTTACAACAAGATGAGTGTAGAATATTGTGCCAATGTTATTGCTAAACCCGAGTAACTTCGTCAAAATGAAATTGTATTTACGAGGATTTTGTAAGCAAACGACAAGGTACTTCTTTAGACATAGTAAAGGCGATAAATATCACAGATAAGAACCGGTCAAAAAATGGAATTCTATTCTTTCATTTAAACGAGTCACCCCACCACCAACAAAGTTTTAAATTTCTTAGAATGTCGAAAAAACGTGAAAAGAATTTTTTTTTTTGTTTCTTTTTATGTTGTTTGTTTGTTTGATTGGGGTTTTACACCACTTTCAACAACCTTTCAGTCATAACGCGGCGACAGGAGCACCTATCAATGGATTTCTGGTATTTCTCTACTACCATTACATCGTTTCCTAGCCTCCAGCTGTAATCCATCATAAGTCTACGATAATCAACCGATTGGTTGATTGCAAATAGTCGGAAAGCATGAGTGTTGCCGTCGGGTATCGAACCCGAGGCCTTTTGAATGATAGTCCGAAGCGCTATCACTGCGCTATGACGAATACCATTCTGCATCGTTGCCTCGTAAAATGAGTAAATGATTGTGGCAGTTTCGAATAAAATACAACACCATTTGCTTAACAGATATCTCTTCAATAGAATTATTTGTTATCCGTCATCCGAATGAAGACCATCTGGAAACTCCGTAAAATAAAAAGATATTTTGAAATTGATCCCCAAATAGTGATTATAAAATGGTAGGTACAATAATTCAGGACCCGGGAAGGAACGTTACCATACCTGATACCCGGGTACATGAGTTCTCGTCACAGCTTTAATTGTGGACGATGATAATTCCGTTTTGTAGGGGTATGAAACAAAAAAAACTTGTAGCACTTTAGTTTCAATCTTCAGACAGTCAGTTTAGATTTTCAGCTTCATATCGCATTGTCTTTTGTCTTTAAGACAAAAATACATTATACTGTGTCTGAAAAGTCCAAATATTTGATCGAGAAATTCAGCAATAAACAAAGCAAAGATGCAGATCTGCTGTACATCTGATCAGTGCCTCTTTTTTCAGGATGCCAGGTTGGATAGTACAAGTACAGAAAAAACTGCATTAAGCGACCACTTTTGGTACCACCAAAAGCGGTCGTTAAAGTAAATGGTTGCTTGGTACACGTATTGATTACAAATTGGAAATAAAAAAAATAGAAAGTGTATATAAAGAATTTCACATTAATCATATGGTCGATTCAGCAAGATTGACTTTCCTAATTCAAGATTTCACGTCTCTATCTATCCCCTTTATCTGTAAAACCTGGTTTGTGTCGGACCTGGTCGAATTCCAAATAGATGGGGGGGGGGGGGGAGGGGTCATAGCATAGCTCATTCTAACTTTCATTTAAAGCCGTTCTCTTATGTCTTTAGCTTGAAAAGGCTAGGAAAATTGCCACCTTGTGAGATCTTTTATTTAACGTGATTTATACTGAGGGTTGATTATCATTTTGATTTCACACGGCCGGTTTTAAATGTTTAAGTCAATTCGAAAACGGAGTCAGAATTTCTTTTCGATGTGAGCAGACGCTCGAGAAAAATAAAGTAAGTAGAACGGAATTAAGGCCAATTTTATTCAAGCAGCTGCTTCGTTCGATGACATGCTTTTGGTAAAAACTCAGTAAACACCAACACAATCAGCTTCAAACGGTGGGTATAGGCACGTACAATTCTTCCCCGAGATGATTCGTGAGTGGTTATACTTTATTGGAACACCGTCCGGACTGCCACAGTTAGATCCTGGGATTTGAATCATCGATGAAATAAAAACATGATTGTTAAATTTCAGCATTATCTACCTTTCAATGATTATTCTTGCAAATAACTTTTTTCAGTATTGTAACAGGAAAAAAATAAGATTGTTTCAAAGAGTCAATTTTAGACGGACTGCAAGGAAAAGACGCGATTGAGACTTATCGTTCAAAAACTCACGAACAAATAAAAAATAAAGTCAATTTTCTGAAAAGTCAGTAAGTCTACCAGTGAGATAAGTATACACGTCCAGTAGGTCTGCATGTCCGTAAGTATGTACATCCGGTTAGTTTGCACGTCCGGTAAGTCTCTAATTCTGATAAGTCTGTCATTACGGTGAGTCTGTAATTCTGGTGAGTCTCACATACTGGTAGGTACCGTTAGGTCTGCAAATCCAGTTAGTGTACAAGTCGAGTTGGTCTGCACATCAAGTAAGCCCGAATGTCCATTAAGACTTGACACACAGTAATCCTGTGTTTCCGGTAAATCTACTCGTCTAGTAAGTTTGCACACCCGGTAGGTCTGCAAGTTAAGTAAGTCTGCAAGTCCGGTTAGTCTGCAAGTCTTATATGTCAGGACGTCTGGTATATCTCCAAATCCTGTAAGTCTGTGCATAAACAAAATCGGATATTACATAGCTGTTACTTTTCGAACGCCGTAATTTTTAAAGTATGACTTATTATAGAAGAAAACGAGAAAACTTCTTTATCTAAATGTAGTAAGACGTTCAAACTGGTCATATGTACATTGGCACCGTTAAAAAACAGTTAGAGAAAAAATGACAGACCTAATTATCTTGTATCTTGCAATATTTTGGCAACTTCAAATAATGTTAAAGCGGTATTTCGTTCGCAATAGCAGTTTTAAATAATTTTCCTCTCCATTAACACAGATGGAAAACACGTGGGTAAGAAACTTTAAACTTCATTTTAGTAGTAGTGCCACAAACACTAAAATCACTTTCGAATTACAAAACAATACTCTCCATTATTTATTCAGATCGAAATTTCGATTTATCGAATCATTTATACAATTATTTATCTATCATTTCATTTTCTATTTATTCATTAATTCATTTTATGTTTGAATAATATCACATTTAGTTTTCAATACTTATCCCATCCGCTTGCACTCACCGTTTAAGCAGTATTCACAACAGTCTGTGGGTCTCATTTTGGCCGGGTCCACACACTGAGGCGGGGGACAGGGTGGTGGGTTACACAACATGGCGTCTCCGATCGTACACATGAACGGACAGAAATGCGCCGTCACCTTCTTTATCCCATTATCGAACTGCAATGCATGTAGGTTGTAAACGAAGAACAACGAAACGACAAACAATAAACAAACTCTTTGACAAGTATTCATTTTTTTGCCAAATAAGGAGACGGTTTCCTTATCAGTTCATGACCTTGAGAAGCATAATTTTATTTATCCTTACAATTCTATAAACCGATTTTTAAATAAATTATATTGTTTAAATTGAAATATACTTTTAACAAAAAAAGTTTATACATTGTCAAACCATTCGTAAACAAGTTAACCAAAGTACTGATTGAACCGATAGCCATGAAAGTTTAATATCTCTAGGGTACGAACAAAGAAAAGTGCCAATAATAACTACTGTCTTTGTTGAGTCCTTGTTTGTATCCTTAAGACACACAGAATGGCATCGATGTATATTTTTCGCATTTGCCTGATTGTCCCTTTACTCGCGAAGAGTCAAATATGAGTTTGTGAGTGACATTTCCAACAATTTGCATAACGTTTAGACTTATATCAGCAAGTGCAACCATACAGTCTGATCAGAGTATGTACTCAGCGATCAATAAATAGCTACGGACCTACAGTCTGTGTTCACAATCAAATAATGATTTTAATGCTCTTTATATTTGAGCCCGTGTGTGACATTTTCAACAATTTCAAATGTGAGCCAAGCAAAGCTTCTGTCTAGTCTGTGCATCATTCTGAATAGAGTCTTACCTACGCATTTCATGGCTAAATAAGATCTTAGAGTATCTGTGGACAGTCAGACCATCGTATAATAACAAACTGTAGCTGTCTAGACTGTCAAATGTTTGTGGTTTGCAAATGTGTCAAATTGTTGGAAATGTCGCGCACGAGCTCATTTTTTTTATTTGCTCAACGTCAGTCTATCCCTCACAATTGTTGGAAATGTCACCTGCAAGTTTGTATTTCAGCTCTTCTCAAACATTTATGAACAAAAAGCATTTTATTGTGACAAAAATGGATTACTTTCTTATCTATTTTTAATCTTTGAACAAAAGTTGAAAAAGATATTTAAAAGTTATTTATTTTATTATCTCTTCCCTTTTTTTCAAATAATCGATGGATGTTTTAATTCAAGTGCATAAAGTTTCAACATTATACATTTCACAGGTGCAGTTCTTGCCGTCAATAATCTTCCAGTGGTTAACTTTTACAAGTGATCCGTCGGGCGCCTTGCAGTTAGGCCCTGAATACAAAAATGAAATTTAATAAATATATAAAACTGAAAATAACATAAATGTTCTTATTTGTCGATTCAGACCCAAATAATCTATCAAGAAAAAAATACTTTCGAGAAATATTGACCAGTAAACTTTAGTGTAATGTAATTCATGGTTCTAAATAATTTCTCGTTGCAGAAACAAACATATAGTTTTCAAAATATTTTCTAGGATACCCCGGGGTCTCCCTATATGCTACGCTATATCTCGATAGCAGTCATGGGATTCAGACATTGTTGAAAGTATCAAAATAGTCTAGTCAAGTACCTGCACAATTCTTGGTATAATTTCAGGAAACTCTGATTTATCGTAACACGTTTAGAATAAAGCATTATCTTACAAAGCTTTCCTAGTCTTTTATTACGAACATCCATCAGAGACGTCCTTGTCTTACACACCCCCAAGATCTTATTCTAAATGACGTCATCGCGACGTCATCTAACGCATATTATCGCGGTATTTCCATAATCAGTGCGTTTAAAAGTTGTTGGTATTTTAAGGTACAAAACTGGATTTTATATGAGAAAAAGAATCTGTTACACTTTTTATTCGAGAAAGACTGGTCTTAATCTCGTCTAGAAAAGAGAAATTAGTCCCAACAAGCTTGATAATATTTCTTTTTCTGACTTGGTTAAGCGCAGCTTGTCTCAACAAAATGCCATGAGTCATTGACAGATCCCATATAAAAGGCTAGTATCTCGTAACTAAAATATATCACCATACAGTGTCCCTTACCGTTCGGACAATAAAAGCAGCAGTCCGTTACTTTATGTTTAGCTGGATCCTGGCACGGCGGTACTGGACAGGGAACCATGTAACATAACGTCTGGTTCCCGATGGTGCAAGACTGCGGACAGTAGTTCGCTGTTACGTTCTTTGTCTCCACTCCTGTTTGAGACGTTGGAAGCACACTGGAACCAGCCGGAATAACCACGTGATACACAATAAATAATGCAAGCGTCCAGAGGATTCTTGAATTGATTGTCGCCATCTTTTCTTGCGGTTAAAACATTGAATTTCCTTTCACATTAAATTCTTATCTTTTCTCAAACCCTTCTTGAATTACACCATCTTAGTCATACACGTATTTAAGCCAACGGTCAGAGATTTCTGTGGTTTAGTCGGTTAAGTCGTGAGTGTGGCTTAAAGTTTGACTAGTGCTATTTTGACTACATCATTGCGCCACCATACACCATAATTAAAAGTCAAACCGCAAATAATTGTAATAAAGTGAATGAATATTAACGGCATTTTGATATCAGCCAAACGTAAAGAATAATTGTCGGATGACGTTATATGGTTTCCAAAAATTACTGATGAAAAATTATAAACATGAAATATGTGTCCATTGTGTTTTTTCTCATGATTATTGTTTGAATTTTCGCATAGTCGGTGGTCCGGCAAGGCAATATGATATAAGTAAGCGCCGTGTTTATCGATGAGAACGTCAAAATTCGCATATTCGATACATATAGCATTGATCAGAACGCCTCCTACCGTTTGGATATTGAACGTTTCAGAGCAGTACTTCATGTTTGGTGTCGTTCATTGAACGGATCTATCGTATATATAACAAAAAGAGGCCCGAGAAGCCTTGTATCGCTCCACTAACTTCAATATCTTCAGACATTCTGTTAACACAGCTTACTTTGACCGAAAACAACACTTTGAAATCTCTTTAGAGCTATTTTGTAATTATTTACTGGATCTAACCCCCATTGCACCAAAATACTCAATCATCATAACCTACATACACTGTACCCATCTTATTACAATGAACTTGTAAACTTATTACCAACATTAAGATAATTGCAAAAGATATACTATAATAACATATTTTTGAGAATACTAAAAAAAAGTGTAATTCATTGAACATTCATACCAAGATTCATAGAAATTAGTCAAACTGATTGGGACGAGAAGATCATTTTAGATTTTAAAGTGAAAATTGGCTCCGCCCTGTCATACCAAAATTTGGTAAAAATGCACCCACGGAATATTCATACCATGGCGAAAAAATTTAAAGATTTTTAATTGAAAAAAGGCCCCCCTGCCACGCCCATATGTAAGGTAGAATTAATATTTTTTGATCAATCTAAGTAATTGGTCATCAAATGGAACATTCGTGTAAAGTTTCGATGAAATCGGCCCAATGGTTTCGGAGAAGAAGATTTTTTAAGATCATAAACTGAAATTAAGCCCCGCCCTTCCACGCTCATATTTGGGAATCAGCCAAAGTTTCTTGGACAATTTAAGTAAAACGGCACCCATGCAAAGTTTCATTGAAATCGGTCCATTTTTTTTTTTTCTTTTTTTTTTTTTTTTTTTTTTTTTTTGGGGGGGGGGGGGGGGCTCTTTTAAGAATTTAATAAAAAAAACCACACTGCCACGCCCCTTTTCGGGCTAGAAACAAAATTTCTTGAACAATGTAAGAAAGATTCTATGGAGAAAATGAGCCCTGCTCTGCAACGCCCAAAGGGGGTAGGGGGCAATCAAAAGTTCTTTCACAATTTTAGTAAAATTACACCCAAGGAACTTCCGTGCAAAGTCTCAGTCAAACTAATTTTTTTGGAAAAGTTTTTCTAAGATGTGAAAGTGAAAATAAGCCCCGCCCTGTCACGCCCACATTTGGAGGTCAATCATTTTTTTTTTAAACAATTTAGGTAAAAGATCAACCTAGGAACATTCAATGATAAGTTTCATTGAGATGGGCTTAATGGTTTGGGAGAAGAATATATTTTAAGATTTTAAAGTGAAAATCGATAGATTGGCCTTTCAAAAAGGACCGCTAACGATTTTGGAGCACCTTTGATTTGATCCACAGAAAAACAAGGGAGATAACACACAACACCATTGCCTTAGCACATGACAAATAACGTCCAAAGGGCGTTATGTTGAAGCCATGGGCTAAGGCAATTGTACTTTATACTCTAATAAACACAGTGAAAAATACACTCGGCCCTTATAATTGCCATCTTTTAGACATAAGACACATTTAGAATACACGGCTTGCAGATCACGGGTCATGGGATTACCCCGAAATACCAATTACATTTTATACAGAAATAAAGTATAATCGATTTCCCCATGTGACGCGATTTAAAACAATCAAATTTCTTTATTTTACTAGATTGCTATTATTGATTTATATAGATAATATGAGCATGCGCATAGCATTTTTCATTATTTCACGTGAGTGGAAAGTCAAAACTCACTTCAGCCTGTGCATTCTGAATCTTCACCGCGCGCTTTATAGATCTAAACTAATTTATGACTCACATTGTCATCTCACAATGAGAAAAGTTAAATGCAATTTACGGCTCTCAAGGCTACCGAATATGTGTCCATCACGCAATCACACATGTATATCGTTGAAAATGTCATCCCAAAGACTCATATTCCAACCAATCGGAACGCTTGTTTTGGATAAACAAAAGAAAAAATTAGATTAGTTATTCCACAGATCTATTTAAACATGAATACAATCAATTCCTCCCAGATGACCACCAAACTTGCAGGTACACTCCTCGTCCCCAAAATTGTACGACTGGCCTTGACGGATTACTCTACCTCTATACTCGCAGTTTGGTCCTGTAAGAGTATGACATTCGAAAACAAAAACTATTTCTAAAAAATTTAAAAAAGAAACAAAAACAAAAAAAAGTTGGCTCGAATTACGTCGCGTTGCTTAATCTTTCAACGAATTGATTTTTCGTGTTTTCAAACAAATTGAAATGCATAGAATATGCTGTTTGGCAATAAAACGCAAAAGATGTCGTAAGTCGGTCTCACGATAATTCTTCGACAAATCTTGTCGTACGACGTTTAGTAAAACGGGGCCCTGGTTGGTATCAATAAAAAGTTTGTGCTTGTTTAAATGGGTTTTTTATGCCGCTTCAGAATTTTCCAGACATATCTCGGCGGCTGGAACAGCCAACGAATAATTCCTTGTATTTCGCACACGAGTACAACTATAACAACTTTTCCTAGCCTCCAGCTGCTATCCCACATATGTGTACGATTATCACCCTGTTGGTGAAAGACAATAAGTCGGAAAGACGTGAGCCGCCGTCGGGAATCAAACCCGAGTACTTTAGAATCATAGTCCGTCGCTCTACAAACTGCGCTTTGACAGCGGCTGAAAAGAGAAGTATTCGAATGCCAAAAATTCCTTATCATAAATCGGACAGTGCACACAGAAATCAAAGAGTATTGTGGGAAAGTGAAAAGCTCCTAAAAATATCTTATAGCAGTCTTGCAATAGGCTCTTCAAATATTCTAAATTGTTTCTTCGGGTGAACTTAATCAAATTGTACAGAGATGCAGAAAAAATATGATCTTCTATCATCAAATGTATGCTTTTTAGCATATTCGCGTAACGTCAAAATGACGCTGTTTTTTGTGACTTTGTCTTAAACAATGATACTCAATTTATTGTCTTTCATACATACATACGTGTCAATAACCCAATCTTATTTATAACTGCAACATGTACAGATAACTCTTAATTTGTGAGCGTATTTTTTAAATATGTGACCCGTCACGCGAAAAGGGACCATCTGGGAACTCTGTTGAATAAATATTTGAAAAAGAGGTTGGGTACAGCATAGGTCAACCAGAAGTCGCATTTCAAAAATTCTTTCACTGGAAGGTAGATTATTCATTCTATATTCAGTAAATAAGGAAAGAGCGAAAAGTTTGGCCCTAGTCAGTCTGTGCACTTCCCGTAGTGTGACTAGGGTCGACACTTTACGCACTACCCATTGGTCCCTTTTCGTCAGACGGGTCACATATAAATTTCAATATATATTGCATTCATTAATATGTAATCAGATTACAAATACAGTAACTTGCATTTTGAGAATAATTATTAAAACAACTATCAGTACATCAAATATGGATTCTTTAAGCTTTAAACATTATAGGGTGTGTTACATGCGGTGAAATATGGGAGATCAGCACGTTCGCCGCCTCTACGATTGGCTGTATATAGTTAAAAAATTGACATACACGTCGATCAAAACTGTTGTAAATCACTCACTCAGGACTCCATTCATTCATTCCAAACACTCACTCAAACCATTAAAAGAACGCTCAAAATCTTTACATTTAAATCTATAAAATCATTGCACAATCTTATTATCATATGTGGATTTCATTTAGTATCTGTTTAGCCCGAAAAGATACACAGATGACATAATACGATGACTTTTAATAAAGGGGGAGGGGTTAATACATCAATGCTTATTTAGTCCAAATTGGACGAAAATGGTGATATGCATTACCTTCCTTTAGGTAGCAATGGACACGTTTTTTTTATTTGTTTTTTTTTTTTTTTTTTTTTGCCCGATGAATTTTTTTTTTATTATTATTATTATTTTGCTCACACCTGCTGTAGATTTTCATTACATAGTCATAATGGTACCATCCATGCTCATTTTCAAACTAGAGTTATCTGTCCTTGGGTGGTACTTGCTATCTTTCATTTAAATCCTACATTTTTGCTTTTGCATAATATGCTTCGGGAAATTAAAATTGCACTTATTTTGGTGATTTTCAAGGGTGTAAATGTCACACACACCCATTTTCCGATATATTTTAGAATCACATTTTTACCTTTATTTGGTAAAAAACAGCCTACTTTTCCATGCAAATTGGAAGTTGTGTTATCTTATAATGACCACTCTTATCTAAAATGGTATTTTTAACGCAGTCATGTTGTTGTATGCAAAGTTCCGGTCATTTCATTTATATATAATGGTGAAAAGTAGCTAAGAAATTTAACTAATTAATCCGCATTAATTCCTCAAACAAAATGATATGAAACACGGTCAACTCAAACAAATCGCAAAACGCCGTAAAATGAATGTATACAAAAACCCACTTCCGGTTAATAGAGTAAGGAGGCCGATGTCCACTGCTTCCTTTAATTTCATTCAAAACTCGCGCCACACACTCATTAAATATTATTCCAAAATCGTTCCAAAATCATTCAATTTGTCTAGTACAAGATGCTGTTTACTGAATAATGAGTTACAAACGAGACGGATACTAACCATTTGGACAATGTTCACAACATTCTCCTGGACTTTTTACCGGATCTACACACGGCGGTAGGGGGCATGGTACAGGAAAACAGTAATGTTTGCCGCCCGCTGTACAGTTAGCTGGGCAGATTGTGGGTAGAGTGGCTAGGTCATCTCTTTCTGAAACACGGATTTATTTCATTAAAGCTTAAACTGGATGTAATCTAATATTGATTCGTTTCGATTCAATACAACAAATAATAATTTAATTGATTCCACCCATTTATGTGCATTCTGATTGGCTGAAAAGTGGCTTCAATTCCCAATGAATACAATTTAGAGTACGCGCTTATTTTGTGAACTTCCGTAGTCATTTTAGGAATTTGCTTCAAAGCTGACAAATCCTTCTTATTATTAAATATTACGATATGAAGAAAGTATTTGTTGGTTCCATGGAGGTACGAAACTAAAACATAATCACACTTGTGTATGAATCCGTTAATTGATACAGTTTGGTTCGATTTTTATTTTTATAACCACACTTAGGAATGAATCCGCTTCTCGTATTCACACAGTGTTTTTACGTTTTTTGTTTCATACCTCCGTGAATTGATAATTTCTCATTTCATCTCTTAAGTGGAAAAAGAAAGGTGATGTATTACGAGTCAGTCCGTTAAGACTGTGATGTCTAACAGGGGTCGATTTTACGCAACAAAAATTATATAGTACGTGCAGAAGATTTGATATTACATTTGAAACTACCTTTAGTTTCAAAATTCTGAACTGATTCATCTGGACAAGATCCGTTATATTTTTCGTTTATTTGCATTTTTGGAAATCCCGGATGGTCTCTTATACGTCAGGGATCGAAAATGCATCATGATAGAAAGTGAACCTTTTGCGGAAGGAGCCATTCGATTGTTTCGCCAATTACAAATAGATTACAATAAAAGCTTACGATTAATATCTGTCGGACAATGTTCACAGCAGTCACCCGGTGTCAACACCAATGGTCGGTCACACGGCGGAAGTGGACAAGGAATATGGCCGCAGAATGTCTGGTTCCCGTACTTACACGTGGTTGGACAAATCAACAGGAGACCAGCACATGCGTGTGATACCGCGAGAACCGAGTACACCAATCGTAACATCTTGATCAAAGAAATAATGGGAAATAAGATTTTAACGTGTGAATAATGGCATATGATAGTGTGGTCTTATCGTGTCACCCTTTCACTTTTTAATTTCAAAGTCCCTCGATTGCCTTTTAAACATCTTTATATAAAATATAAATGATTCTTGAAAATTTGCTAAGGTCAGTGACCTGATGAAGCAGTTGACACACGGACTATTTTTATAATAACGTTTCTTTGTCGCATTAGTCTAAAGGATCTACTTTAACCATTCAATGACCCCCCCCCCCCCCCCGAAGTATTCTCCAGTTAGGTCACTCATTCTGTATCTTCAATGGTCATTCTATCCTACTGCATAGGCAATACAAATGTGATCCGTAGCGCGAGAAGGGACTACTATACCTGGGAATTTCGTAAAATTATCGTTTGAAAGAAAATATATGTGACGACCAGGAAATGTTTTAACGGAGGGCAGAATGGCCATTCTAGATTTGATATATAGTTTCCAAGGGAAAAGTTGATCGTAGTCTGTTCTGTGTTCAGGACGACAAAACGGTACAAACAGTTTGCAAATTATACCCCGCTTTGCTCGTGCCCTTGCGTGCAAAGCGAGGTGTAATTGGCAAACTGTTTGCACCGTCTTGTTGTCATGGACGATAGGCTTGAAATGTACTTTATTGGTAGTTCTTTCTTTTTGACAGATCTTAAATGTTTATATGTTTGTTACTTTTAACAACATTGTATAAGAAATTGACAAGGAGAATGATTTTGCAATGGCCTTGGAATTAAATTGAATGAGTGCGATGAGTTGGATTAGAGTTAGATTAAAGGGAGGTAATACAGTATCGCTTATTTTGTTCAGGATGATTAAAATTAGCGATATTTATTACCCTCTTTAATAAAATACACATGCAAGTTCTATAAATAGCTCGCTATCTCTTCAGGAACCTATCAGACACTTATTATTTGAATTATGACAGCGAAATCGCGATCTTTCTCTTGCTATATTTATTTTGAATGTAGTTGTTGATCCATTGCATTTAAATAGTGTTTTTTGGGCGTTTTGGATGGTTTGCGTGAGTTTTTAGAATGAATACATGGAGTACTAGTACTGGATTACGCCATGATTAGTGTTTTTTGGGCGTTTTGGATGGTTTGCGTGAGTTTTTAGAATGAATACATGGAGTACTAGTACTGGATTACGCCATGATTTCATTACTGGTAGTGCGCTGGTAAAAAAATGAGTCTGAGCGTGACATTTGGTCAACAGCATCTTCATAGCGTAACTGATGGACAGGTATTGAGCAGCCTGGACGACTACGCTGTATATTTTTCAATAAGAAAATGTGGGCCATTGGCAATCTACAGAGAGTTCGGTTGTACGGGCTAATTCGATACGTCCATACGTTTCGCACATGTTCTAGGGATAAATGACCAGCCCCGTCGGTAAGCAACTACAGTTAGTTACATCGTGAAATTGACATTCATCTCAATCAAAACAATTCTAGATCGCTCACTCAGCCCTCTATTCAGCCATTTCAAACACTCACACAAATCGATCAAAAACGCTCCGAAACGAATAAAAAAGATACACCAAGAAATCGCGACTTCACTGACATAATTGAAATTGTAAGTGTCCGATTGTATATTGAAGAAATAGGAAGCTATTTATAGAACTTATATGCATGTTTAATCCTGAACATCCTGAACAAAATTGGCGGTATTGCATTGCCTCCCTTTAATTTCACTCAAAATTCGCTCCACACACTCCTTGAATTTCATTCCTAAATCATTCCAAAAGCGGTAATCTTGTCAATTTCATGATGTTGTTAATTTGACTGATGCCGATCTCTGACAGGTCACCGACAACATAGACAAGGGATTCTCTGGATATTGAGCATTCAAATACAAAATACACCATAAGTCACGACACCATAATACATGTAAACAATCCAAAACCTATTTTTATTCAAAATACGCATTCTGAAGTATTGCATGACAATACCAAGTCCCATACCGGATTTATATACGTATAACCCTAGAGTGGTATCTTTTTTGGGTGGTAAAGGGATTAGATCTACTACCTCTCCAAAATATTACACTTAATTCAGATTTTATGTATCAGCTCAGTATCTCTGGGGGTTAAGAAAAAAGTCCGAAAAACTGAAATTTCCTGGTAATTTTTTAAGTCCAGCATCCGTATCTTCTATAAAAATCAATGGACCGTAACGAAACTCAAACTTGTTCTGTAAATCAATTATGCGGACTCACATACCAAAAGTAAGCTCAATATCTCTGAGATATATTTCCAAGGGTTAAGAAAAAAAGTCCGGAAAACTGAAATTTCAAGGTAATTTTCTAAGTCCAGCATCTGTATCTTCCTCAAAAATCAATGGATCGGAACCAAACTCGAACTTGTTTTGTAACTCATTTATGCAGACTCACATACCAGAAATCCGCTCAATACCTCCCAGGGTTAAGAAAAAGGGTCCGGAAAACTGATATGTCCGGACTGACAGACGGACGGACGGACAGATGGACAGACGGACGGAGCGCAAACCTATAGTCCCGTTCGGCTTTCGCCGGTAGGGGACTAATTAAAGGCATGGCTTCTTCTCCAGGTCTGTTTTTTGCCTTACTTTCCCTTACGTTTACAAGTGAATTTGACTGCCTTGATGGCCTAGCGGTACAGATGCTCAACCCGTGACCTGGCGGTCCGTGTTTCGAACCTCTCTGTCGCCGGGGTGTGTTTATTGGCAAACACTAGATAGCCAGCCCCAGGTCACTTAGCTGTGGAATTGGGTAGTAGTGGATTTATAAGCTAAAGCTTTCGTCCCAATCGAACTAAACTGCTCCAGACGCCGCGATATAATTGAAAAAAATGTTGAAAGCGGCGTAAAACTCAATTCAATCAACCAACCAATCGAACTAAAACAGACTTAGTATAAACCAAATGTCATTATCATAAATACTATTATTTCATCTTAATCCTCTATCGTTAATAGTACTGTTTGTATTTGTGGTAATTCATTTATTTGAAATTAAAGATTTCGTAGCAAATATATACACCCAAATGATTAAAATTTGAATAAACAAAATTACATAGGAAAGCCTTCGTACCATTTATTTTAGGCTCTATATTGGGTCCGATACTATTCTTAATTTATATCAATGACCTAAGCTTATTTATCAAAAACTCTAACCTTGATCTTTATGCTGATGATTCAACGCTTTACGCATCTGGAACTGAATTATCAGAAGTTCAAACAAATCTTCAGAGTAGTTTAGATTGTATTCTCAATTGGTGCACGAACAACAACATGCTTGTTAACCCCAGTAAAACAAAATGTATGATAATAGGACCAAGAAATAAAACTACATCTTGTAACCTTGATTTACGAATCAAAAATGTTCCGATAGAAAACGTTGAGACCCATAAGATTTTAGGTGTGAACGTAGACAAACACTTAAACTGGACTGACCATATTGATAAAACATGCCTAAAAATAAACAGTAAACTTGCTTTGCTTAAAAGAATATCTATTTACCTTACATTTGAAATGAAACAACTATTTTATACTTCCTACTTACTCCCATATTTTGATTATTGTTGTCCCGTTTGGGGAAGGAATACCAAACGAAATTTATCTAAAATTAACATGCTCCAGAAAAGGGCTGCTCGCATCATACTTGGCGCCTCAATTAGAACTCCTTCAAAAACTCTTTTTACCAAACTGAAATGGTTGAGTTTTGATAACAGGTGCAATTATCATACTGCGCTACTAATATTTAAATCTCTAAACAATCTCACGCCTAAATACATTACAGATATTATTTCATTCTCTAAAAATTGTACATATAACTTAAGATCTGCTTCCCGCCATGATATAACTAACTCAAGATTTAAGACATCTTTTAAGAAAAGGGCATTCTCTTATGCCAGTATGGAAGTGTGGAATAAAATTCCCATTTTCATAAGAGAATCGAACACAGTTCACATTTTTAAAAAAAGAATAAAGGCTTATTTACTGAACCAAGAAATGATATAACTGTTTCTGCCTGATTTTATTTCAAATTTAGGTGTGTTAAGTTAAACAGTGTGTCTGTCCGTACGTGATTCTATCAATTTCAAAAATATGTCGTGCTGAATATTGTCTTTATCAATTGCATAACTAATATTTATGCTCAATGATTAATATGTTTTAAATGTGTGTGTAAGTTTGGGTTTTTGTTTGTGTGTGTGAGAGAGAGAGAGAGTTAGAGAGTGAGAGAGAGAGAGAGAGAGAGAGAGAGAGAGAGAGAGAGAGAGAGAGAGAGAGAGAGAGAGAGAGAGAGAGAGAGAGAGAGAGAGAGAGAGAGAGAGAGAGAGAGAGAGAGAGAGAGAGAGAGAGAGAGAAGGCAACATTGTAAAAAAGACACTTTTTCATCTCATTGTTAATTGAAATTGATTGTCTTAATGTTTTTACCTTCTTTAAATAAAGATATTATTATTATTATTATTATTTGTATCTATATCTTGTTAGATGACTTTTTTCATCACAACTTCTTTTTTGTTAAGTGTTTGTTTATGCTGATAAAATGATAAAAATTCAATCGAGTGGACCTGAATTTGGCCTCTTTAGATACATGACTAAAGGAATTTTCATTTATCAGCGATTTTGTGGCGCTTTGACTTAAGTAATTCTTCAATTTCGCGTTATTTTTTCAACAACATTTTGTATTAACCCCGACAAGATGATGAAACTGCTTGTTTAAGGTTTATGTGTTGTTAATATCGACTGTGTTTTCATATATGTGACCTTTCACGCGAAAAGCGACCATCTCGGAAAATCGTAACATAAGTATTTGAAAAGGAGATTGGTTCCAGAACAGGCAAACCAGAGGTTGCATTTTAAAAATATTTCACGTGAAGGTAGATTGATTAATCTAGATTCAGAAAATTATGAAAGTGCGAAAAGTTTCGACACTAGTCAGTCTGCGCAACCCGCGCAGTCTGACAAGGTCGCCACTTTACGCACTTCCCAGAGGGTCCCTTTTCGCGTGTCGGGCCACAATTATCTTTCACCAGTATGTTTTCAATATCCTTTCATGGCATCCAGCTGCCCTTCCTGCTACGATTTGCGATTATCTACCCGCAATCGGGAACCCTCTGCGATTCTACGGAATAGACCTCGGGAATAAGACGGGCGCATCCATGAAAGCGCGTCCTTTCGCACGTGGGTTCATAGGACATCACAAACATCATCGATCCCGTTAAGGAGGACGTTGCATAAAACAAAATCAACGAAAGAATAAAAGGGGTATATTTTAATTTGATAACAAAACGCGGTGTCTCACTGCGTTTTGTCATAAAATTAATATATTCCCAAAAGATCTCCAAAGACGATTGCAAAGCATTAACAAAATGTGAATTTCTTCAAGCGTATTAACCGAAGTACTGCCAGTAGCCGAATTACCTAAACAAATGACCCAAACGTCCGAGGTACTTTTCAGTTTACGGAAAAGTCCGAGCGATGTTCCGAATGTAACTACCCGTTGTTGGAGACAAATGTCGGGACGAGCATTATTACAGTTAGTACCATTGTGAAAGTCACCTCTATCAGATCCATTCTAAATCGCTCACTTAGAACTCCGTTTATGCATTCCAAACACTCCTTTCAATCTCTCAAAAGCCTTCTGAAATCGTTAAAACGATTCGAAATCGTTTTAAAAAGATATACATTTCATTGAAATTTATCAATTATTTATTTATTTATTTATTTTTTTTGTTTGTGTGGATATGTCTGATATGTGCGTGAAGACACACACATCGGAAAATGCGTATTTTTTTTAAAAAAAAGGGGGGGGGGGGCTTTAATGAAATATTGCCAAGTTCGTTATTAGAGAAAATTGTCTTATTTCCTAAAATTTCAATAAAAACTCGCTCAATATTCATGACAAAATGATGTAATCGACACAATACAATACAATGGACCCTGCTAAATTGACGCTCAGCAGCGCGATCCAAACGGAAGCAGGTTTTAATCTATTGAAACGGTGGGTTTACCATTTTTGATAATTTCACTAATTTGGCAGTGAAATAAGCAAATAACAATTCGCCTAAAAATCTCATAAACCTTCCGAAAAGTAACAAAGAAAATCTCCCAAATTTGAATAAATACAGAGACGAAGCCAGGAAATAAGTCGAGACCATAGCTGCCTGTAACTTTTCTTTCCTGCGCAATCCGCGCAGGCTGACAAGGGTCGACACTTTACGCATTTCCCAGATGGTCCTTTTTGCGAGACGTGTCACATATTATGACTGAAGGGCCAACATAAAGCGGTCTACATAGCCACAAATAGTAATTAGAAGATTGCGCGACTAACACGACTAAGGGCATTTCCAGGATATCTTATCTATCTACACAGCGCAAAGTGAATACTCTGAACAAACTGTGCGGCTGCACATGCTGGTCTGGGTCTTTGCTTGGCGCACAATTGAAAATGTTGGAAATGTCACGCACACGCTCATATTATATGCGGTCACTAGATAACCTAAATCCCAAGAGCAATTTCCTTCTAAGATATTGATAAATCGAATAAAAAGTATACATGCATGCCAGTGAAATCATGCACTTAGTGAATCGAATTGCCGAGGAAGTATCAAATTTTCTAGTACATATGTACAATGTTTCGTACTTGCAAAGATGTACAATCGTTATTCCATCAAATTTTGATTAAAATCACACCACAGTTTCTTTCACGTCATCTTGACGTGTCTTGCTTCTTTTTCCTTTTTTTTTATTTTCTTTTTAATGAAATACAATATGTACATTTTGGTAACATCGTGAAATCGACATTCATCTCAATCAAAACCATTCAAAATCGCTCACTTAGCACTCCAATCTTTCATTCCAAACACTCACTAAAATCAATCCAAAACGCACTAAAACCATTAGAAAGCATTTCGAAATTTTTCAAGGCGATAAAAACTAATTCCAAACGATCAAATAATTCTACGATTTTATTGGCTGGTTGGATTTTTAAAGTGCCTTATTAGTCCGCGGAGGCACATAAACAGAAAAGAACGTATATCTTATAAAAGGGAAGTAATAAATATGACTATTTTTTCATATTTTCACTCAAAACTCGCTTCACACACTCATTCAATTTTATTCCAAAACCATTCCAAAACCATTCAAAAATCATTCTCGTTGTTAATTTCACGATGTTATTAACTGTATGGTAAAAATTGTTTCCGAAAAATATTGTCTGTGAAGATATTTTGCCCTTCCATTCATTTATGTAATTACCACTTTTAGTATGGCGTTTCTAAAAACTTTGCCCTTCAATGACAATTCATGTTTCATCTCTGAATCTACAAAAGAATAGTAAAATCATGCTGAAGTACCCTTTTCTTTGTCTTAAGCTGTGGGGATTTGTATATAATATGGACAAGAATACAGGGTTTTTCGTGTTGAACAACAAAAATTCCACCGTTGCTAGATTCGCAGTATCGACCGGGTCTTTTCCCCTCTCCACCCAATGTTTCAAAGTAAAATTATGTATTCGTGCGCAATACAACAAGGCTAATTTTTGTAACCTTCCGCGAAGAAACTGTAATACTCAATGTCATAGACAAGTCTAAAACACATTTTCCAATATGGCGTCTTCAATGTTTCGTCCGTTCTATTTACTGAAAACGTCTCGGTAAATTCCCACCGTGAGATTTTTACAAGCAGACAGCATATGTGCCCGATCTTGACGTCTAAACACAGACCGTCCATCCTTTGTGACTAAATTCGTGCACCTTGTCCCTGGTATCGCAGATTAGAAGCCAGTTTGTGATTGGACGGAAGCTCTATTTTATCAGTTTCAACTTTTAAGTAGGTCCGCGGCCTTAGATAGGGAGCTGTATTATCTCGTGCTATCTTATCATTGTTTAAACAGGTAAATATCTACATGTAAAATTAGCTTCGAATATCTTAAATGTCGTCTCGGATGTGAAAATTTATAATGGCAGCCATATTTTTACGTTGTTTACTTAGTTTCCTACTCGGGCAGTTTACGGTCCTTGACAGAAGTGGTTATAATATGCAAATGAGGTAGGGTGAAAATAGGAAACAATCGTTGTCGTACCTGAGAAATTATTATTAAACCTATCCTTCAGCTATAATGAATAGTATAACTCCGGCAATGACAAAACTCACTATTGCTTGCAGTTTTTGAAATCTTTAACTTTTCATTTTGGAATTTGGGATTAATTGTGAATGACTGAGGAATGTTGTCAGTACTTGATGACGTATATTGTTATCTTGGTTGTGTACTGTAATTTAGATTTTGAGAAGTGGAAGTTATATTACTGGACTGATAAAGAAAGGTAAGTGTTTGAGATTGAGGTTTTTCCCGCCCTCGACACCATGCGTATCAGTACCACTTTTGGAATTTTATGAAGTTTTATCAGAAAAGTGAGTTTAGGTTATATGAATACAAAATGAGAGCAGAGATAGTGAACCTATGATTTATCGCAGTTTATGGCCCCGTCAATATGGCCACGGAGGCTTTTATCTTGGATTTCATTGCATTTCACGACATACAAGCACCAATGGTTAAAAGCGATAAAAACGTTATCACTAACTTAAATGGGGTTCTTTAGAGTTGCTTTGAGATAATTTTCTTTAAATCTTATCAAGCATTGAAGGTCTACGTATCTCATGGGTGAACATTCGACGTTATTTTGGATATATTTTAAACAAAACGACGCATTTTGATTAAAACTTAGTGAATCAATTTAACACTACTTCTTCATATATATCTATTTTTGTCTCAACCTAGTGAATAAATTACTTGCCGAATTAACCATGTTTCAAACAATCAAACAATCTCATTTAGAAAAACACAACCAAATTCATTTAAATTATAATTGGATATACGCATTGTGCACTCGTAGGGGAACTACTTTCGGAGAGCGACGCGTACCTCAACGGGAAATACACAGGTAAGAGCAAGGATACTCAGTAATGGCGGACGTCGCGATTTTACATGGCCGTCCGCCATATTGGATTTTTACCTATTTGAGCTAAACATTGAAACGGTAAGTTAATTTTCGGTAGAAAATTTTGAAAAATTATCAGTCGGTATCCTGATTTAAAAAGTACAGTAAAAATCTCCCAAAATATGGAGATTTCTTTACTGAGAGACGAAAACTTCGATATTGAAATTTAAACATGTCCGATTAGAACATGGTACAATTTCATTATTCAAAAATACTCAGTTTAAACTCTTTTTTTCTAATTCTTTTTAAGGATGAGATGGTACACGTATCGTGCATTTTGTATCTTTTTCAATGACTCTCAGCATTACTAACACATTTCTTTTATCTGCATTGAAGTGCTTTCAAGATTGTGAAGTGCTTAAAGACAGCACCGCTTTCTTTTAATAACGCTTTTTAAAACATTTTCAAAAATAGATTTTCATTAAAATGACAAATATGTAAGCCTTTATTATTTTATTACCAACACCATAATATCCAATCAAGGCTTGCATTGCATTTAAGACGGGTGATCTTAAAGAAGCCGTAAAGATTAAAGAAAAATCTGTTGATTATTTATTAACTTAATAACATCGATTTGTGTAGTTTTATTTGAGTTTATGATTCTAAAGGTTCTTAAGAATAATTGTCTTTAGAGCTGAAGCGATAATATATATTTTCCGTTCAAGTAAAAGCATAAAAAGTCAATCAGGGTGTATAAAAACGCTTTAAAATCAGTCGGTAGAGCACCCGACTTCAGGCCTCATAAACGTTGTTCATGTTTGCATATGCTACGATATAGCGATGACTAACAAACGGAAATACATGCATACATGAAGCAGATTCATGCATAAGGGTTTTTTTTTTTTTTTTTTGGTTTTTTTTCTTTTTTGTTCATGCTCTAAAAGTATTGAATAAAATTCACGATATCAAACAAAAATATGAAAACTATTATGGGTTTTTTTCGGACATTTTACGGAACTATTTTGCGTCAATGCACCCAAACGATTTGCGTGCTAAACATTTTGTTCCAAGATGTAAGTACCAAAGTTTTCCCCCAACAAAATCTCTCGAATCTTGACAAACGAGACTAATTCTTACAAAGATTTCGTAATTTTTAAGGGCATATATTCTGTAACGACAGTGTTCTTTCTAATTTCAGAAGTTCTACACAAAAGAAACATGTTAAATTATGAAATGTGTATCATTCTCTTAGAATGTTTTGAATGAATGATAATTTTAAGCCATTTGATAGTAACAAACTGACACAATATTCTTTCATCTATATTTATAGAAAATATATGTCATTCATTTTCTCATAATTAGCTGAAGAAGACTTCCAGATATTGTAAGAAAGTAAAGAATGTTTATAAATGTTTTGAACGAGTATAAATATTCAAAATGCCACAGTAGCTCATATATTCCACAATTAGCATCTTTTGTTAGTATAGCCTAATTAGAATAAGAATTAACTGTACTCAGAGAAACAAGTAGAAAAAAAGTATTGCATTTTGACATTGTTGCTTTTTTTAATATGCTCTGTATACGTAGACAAATCGAAACCAATTGAAACGTTTTACATGGTCTCAAGGCAAGTAAAGTTTGCGGTTTGATTTTCTTCGAATTCCTTTCGCTTCCCGTGAAGCAATGTGACTTTCAATTTGGTCCCTCATTGAAGCCAGAGGTTACAAACTAGAAAGGTTTACCTGCTGCATATCAATAAGCACTGTTATTTCAATATTACATGATGTTTTCAAGAAACTATCTTTTCTCAAAATAAAGATCAATTCTAGCTTAATGTTATAAAATAGAGAATATAATCGAGACATCAATGTTTTGGGACTCCGTGTTTTATATAGTCAAGGTACCTTTATAACCAAATTTTTGTAAGGGTATTCGAGGACTAGCACGTCTGTAAATTTCAGGTAACAAATACCAGTTTTGTAAAGTTAAAACACGCCAAATTAAGCCATCAAATACCTCCCCATAGACCTGTTGTCAAGAAGATCCTAGTCTCTCGGTGTGACACGAACCAATGTCTCAATTTTATCTTAAAATGTCTTCATAAAATTGGGTATATAAGGTCAAATAACGTGTTAACATATATCCGTGTTTACTGTGTTTTTTTTTTTATTTATTTATTTGTTTTATTTTTTTTTCAACATTTTCTCTTAAACCTTTATCAAGCTGAGTTGTTTGTTTGTCTTTTTTTCCAAAAAGAAATCGCCTTTTCTAACCTTTTTACTCAGTTTATCTCAATGATTAAGTAGAAAATAGGTTGAGTAGTCTTAGATCAAACTGTACATCTATGCAGGCTGATCTTATGCTACACCAATCGGGAACCTTCGGCGATTCTACGGAATAGACCTCGGGAATAATACGGGCGCAGCCATGAAAGCGCGTCATTTCTCACGTGGGTTTATATGACGTCACAAACATAAACGATCCCGCTAAGGATGACGTTGCATAAAACAAAATCAACGTACGTAAGAATAATTGGCATATCATGATTTGATAACAAAACGCAGTGTCTTACTGCGTTTTGTCATCAAATTATTATATGCCCCAGAGATTTCAAAGGACAATCGGAAAGAATTAACAAAATGTCATTTTCTTCAAGCGTATTAAATGACCGAAGTACCACCAGAAGCCGAATTACCTAACATACGACCTAAAATTACTACACTTACGTCCGAGGTACTTTTCAAGTTACGGAAAAGTCCGAGCGATGTTCCGAATGATGCTACACTGTCGGCAAAGGCTTTTTTGAAAAACAGCACTACGAACAATATCTGAATGGTTTACACATTAAAAACGAATTACTTTCTTGAAACTTGATCGATACTTGAAAAAAAAGAAGATCACCGAATCAAAAGAAGACGGGTAACCCGTCCGGTGAAAGGGAGCATCTCGGAAGAGCGAAAGCTTCGACTCTTTTCAGAATGCGTGGACTGTGTAGGCTGGCTATCGCCTTCTGTTAATTTTCTGAATCAAGCATGGTCAATGTTCACTCCTATATAATCATTAAAAATGTGTTGTTGTTGTTGTTGTTGTTGTTGTTGTCTTACAGACGATACTTAGCCCGATATGATAAGAATACAAGTTCAATAACTTCTTCTCTTTCTCCATTATGTTAACCCAAAGCTTTCATTTCTTCTAAACATAGATCGGGGAGAGGGGGGGGGTGGGGGTGGGTGGTGGGGGCAAAATCATAAAGAATAGAAATGATATATATGAATCAAACTAATATTTGTTGTTGGTTTTGTTTTGTTTGTTTGTTTGTTTTTTTTTGTGTGTGTGTTGTTGTTTTTTTTTTTTTTTTTTTTTTTTTTAACAAAGGTGTACTTTTTCTGTTTCCAAAATAATTGAATTGGCAAAGCATGGTTTGAAAAGGGGCTGAATTAACCTAAAGATTGTAATCAAAATAAGAGATTTTTTCCAAGTAAAATAAGATTAAAGAGCTTTATTTTATCATTTAAGTATGCATATACGTATTATTTTAATGACAAATTAGAATTCAAATTTCATTTATTTCTTTTAACAGGTGTTGTTTCCCACAAAGACAAAAGAAGGTTCGTGAGAAACAATCAGGAAGTCATTCATTTGGATTTCAAATCGGATGTGAAATTTTTACTGAAAATGGCTGAATTCCCATTAAAATGTGCTTAGCATATTGAAAACAGAAAGTCTAACGAATCCAGAAGACTTTCTACGCATGATTTTGAAAAGGCCTAAGTGAGGATTTTGGCACGGATAGGGATTCGCCTGAAAACACTGGTTTCTTTACCATATGACGTGGTTTGAATTTCAGGCGGAATCAAAGACAAATTAGGAGTTTATTCAGTGACGTGTAGTGTAAAATAACAGGTGGTATAATATAGGAGGATAGGTATTGAAATATTTGTCTATTCTTGATAAAATGTCGGAGATTTCTGCAACTGTGACAGAAAGGGCGTGGCGCCAAAGCGACACTCCCCAACAAACCGTTCCCTATAATCTATCATCTTCGGCGAAGTCAGAATTGCAATACAAAATAGAGCAGACATTCAACATTAAAGAACATTCCCGGTCTCCGTCGAGCACTAGTAAGCGGGTATCTCCTTACCCACCCCAAATGTCCCCTAAACCAGAATCCCCGATCCCTAGGGAGTTGACGCCACAGCCATTAAGCGCGCGAAGTACCCCAAACGACATAGAGAGTAATCGAGTTGTATCTGGTCATGAAATGTCCTACACTGACGAACAACATCTAGAATATGCTGAGGAAGGCAACAGAGCGGCTATGCATTTGACACAAAACGGCATGACAGAAGATAATATCGCCGCCATGGCTCTTACTCATCAAGAAAATCTCGATCAGCGTCTCAATGGCGTAACTACAGACGAAGAATCAACCATGACATCGCATAGAATAGTGAAGATGGAAAATATCAACGAGGAGGCTTTAAACTACTCAACTGAAGGTCATGTTTACACTCAACTCGGTGGACCGGAAGTGCACAGCGACAGTCGGCATGCGTCTTTAACCACAATCGATCCTAGTTACTTACACGCTCATTCAAATACAGAACAAAATGGCGTCGAAACAAATCATAGCGTCCTTAGTGCCGCATTACGTAGCGGGTACACAGTTCACAACTTGACCCAGTTACAACAGGGTAATCACGTGACGAACATCTCAAATCTAGATAATCCAGGACATCTACTCCCCCAAGCTGACGTCGAGGAGTTCTTCAGTAATATGGAGAGGCCTACAGCTACTACAGTCTCTCTGTCCGCCATGTATTCAACCGGAAGTGGGAGTTACACAACTTTAACGAATACACCGGGGCTGACCCTAGCCCAAACCTACCAAGGCCCGAACGGAAATGGAACATTTGTGAGTTTACAGCCACCGTCTTATTCAGAAAACGCTAGTGATTATGGATTAACACAGTTATATGGTTCTCGCGGAATCGTCCCGGTTCAGTACCTACAGGGGGACGGATCAGACAGTCCTTCTCCGACCCCCGGCCACACGGGGTCGCAGTGGGGCGTTTCCCAGAATACATATGCTCATTCCCCGTCGGGTACCAGTTTGACAAACCAGGGTCATAAATACTCATATCACAGTGGAAGCCCCACCCCTCGGGATGGGCTTCAGGATAGTTCCCTAACGGCGCAGTACTCGAGGTCTCAGATTCTGGCGCCCAGCTCATCGTCCTACACCACATATTTGACCCAGGACTTAGGTTCGAGCAGCTGGTATAACGACAGTTCGAGCCCTTACTCAGAAATTAGACCAACAGGTAAAAAGATATTTTAAGTAACCCTACTGCCTTTTAATCATTTTGAAATTACATTGAAAACAATAAAGTCACTATTTCATGAAACCTGCCCAATGAGTCTAAAAGCTTGGTTTCTATAATACATTCCTATTTAAGAAGTACACTGCAATAATGTGCTACCGCTTGCTTCCTTCTTTGAGTAGGTATGTGGGTTTGGGTGGAGATTACGAAAATCTGTAGGAAATTTATCCACAAAAATATACAATGATATAAATAAAACATAAAAAGGGTGTTTCTTTTTAAGAAACTTATGGGAATTCTTTTCTTGATCGACAATATTTTTTTCATGTATATGGAAATAAACTAGTCGCCGAACGAGAAGCAACGAATTATTATGGTGAAATATTTGCGTTTGGCAATGAGGTTTTCAAACATAAATATGAAAACACATATATAATCTTTATAGACTTACAATGTGTCGCTGCTTAACTACAAAAATGCCTTAAGGTAGTATACCCGTAATAGTTCTGGATCGTTTAGGAAGTGGTGAACTTGAACAATGTTAACCGGGGTTTCCTTATGATTTCATTAGGAAACCTCGGTTAACATTGTGGAAGATAATGAATCCGAAATGTTACGGAACTATTACGGTTCCACTTCCCTAACTCCAGCTTAATTTATGCTGTAGAGTTAGCCTCTTTAGTTCCCATCGACAACGAATGTAAAACCTGAAAAAATATCTACATTGTCGTTACTCATTTAATTGTAATTCGGTCAATTGACTTTAAGTCTACAACAAACACGTTATTTGATAAGAAATGCACTACAATGAAATAAACATGGGGACATTATACCTCCAAAAGGATATGAGAAGTAAAAATGAAATGTATTACTTATTAATTACACATTTTTAAATTCCTACATTTTTTCTGAATGTTATATCTGTAAGACAGAAACGATTGATTGATTGAATGGAGTTTTATGCCGCTTTCAACATTTTTTTCAGTTATATCGCGGCGACTGGAGCACCTAACAATGGTTTCCTAGTATTTCTCTCACCAGTACAACCACCACATCCTTTCCTAGCCCCCAGCTGCTATCTCACATAGATCTACGATTATCAATAAATTGGTGAGAGACAAATAGTCGGAAAGAATGAGTGCCGCCGACGGGGATCGAACCCGTGGACTGACAGTCCAACTGCGCTATGACGGCGGCTAAGACAGAAAAGAACAATCCGGTTTAATGTGTATTGCTATATTGGCAACATTATCAATACGACTAAACTGTATAGGGATAATTTCTCAAAAAAAAAGTCATAAGCAAAGGCGAACTGTGGTAGCTCTTTTCGTGAAAGATACAGGAAAATATATTTCGGCGAAATATCTTACAGGAAACTGTTTTCCAATTTAGTCTTTTCCTTAATTTCATAATCATTTAAAAGGGACATTTTTTCATCATAATTCTTACACAAATGACTATGGCTAATCGAAATATGATAAATCTGATATGTCACTAATCAAAGAGTAATCAGCACAATAACTTTACGGCCAATAACTTGTATATCCACATGCGATGGCAATTACGGCATTTACTTTTCTCCTTATTAGGTCAAGAACATCGTGAAATTGACAAGGTGGGCAAGTTTGATGATTTTGGAATGAATTTGAAATGATATTAACAGGGTCGATGATTTTGGGATGAATTTGAAATGAAATTAACAAGATCGCTGATTTCGGAATGAATTTGAAATGAAATTAATGCCGTGGATAAAATTAGATTTGAAATGAAATTGATTTAGTGGGATCGGTGAGTTTTGAATGAAATTAAAGGGAAGTCGTCAATATTGCTAATTTCTTTCAAGACAGGCGACGTCGCGCACGGTAATGCGGCACTAAAATGTAACGTTAAAAGAGCGAACGTCGATTGTATAGCGTCTAGTATTTTTTTTTCTTTTTTTTTTTCTATTAGAAAAAAGTTCACATTATCATTATATTGCTCACTCTTTCTACAGCTATAGCAATGTCAGAATATATAGTCATTAAAAATCAAAACCCACCCCTATCCCTCGCGAAGAATGCAAAATGTCATATTATTTTCAACTTCGCATAAATGTTTAGACATGCGAATACTGGATTAAGCCCTTTGTAGAGTTAGGCTTATTTCCACTCTAAATATGAAGAAGTATTTGGCTAGACTCTTTTTTAAACATTAGTAATGTTATAATGTAGAGGTAAATCTGACATTATGAAATATTCACCCTATTTTTATTGCAATGATCGATTCGAACCAACAGCAGCTTGTTCTTAAAAAGTGATGTCATCAATACATGCATTTTCGTAAAAGGAATATGACGCCCCCCCCCCCCCCCCATCTTTTTGAATGTTCGAAAAAAGTTATTACATTTTGATAAGTTTGCTTCGAACTCACTATTCTTCGGTCTTTACAACAACAAGTTACAGTCCGAGAATACAAGTCTTTGCGAAAAATGTATCAAATATTCTTTTTTGCTATCCGAAATTAACATGAGCGATTTCGGGCAAAATTGGCCCTCTTGTTTATATCTAGTTCTTCCTTTCCCCTACTCACATCGACACTTCCACACAAATATTCTTCTCGCATGATGTCACGCTTTCTTTTTCTTTTTCTCCCCTTTGCGGATTTATTCTACTCTGTATGCGTCTGAAGGCGCGTCGGTTTTATAATTCAACGAATCAAACATAACGTCGTTGTAAGAAAATGCGCGTTTTTTTAGAAATCGTTCCACACGAACTTATATCAATATCTCTTTTATTTGTAAATATTTTTTCATGAAATTTTAATATGATTTATAAGAGAAAAATAATATTTCTTAGCTTTGATTAAATTATCGTATGAATAAAGGAACTGCCTTTTTAAGCGTATTAAGAATGGAAAAAAACAGTTTTATAACACCCTAAAAAGATTTCGTTCCACATGAATTTCGGCTTATCAATTTTCTGATTAAAACTCAAATTGATATCTATTTACATATTTAAGAAAAACAGAAAAATAATATTTTTAATTTTAAGATTGGTTGCAATTGAATCATTTTTAATTAAAATATTAAAGAAAATCGGCATTTTTTCGGCGTCTTAAAGTTTAATGTTACGCTTCACTTTTTGTTAAACATAAAGCGGTATTTTTCTTATTTATGGTTAAATTTCGATTTCCATAGGTAAAATTATTGGATGTCATGCCAGTTTAGATTTGATGCACTTTCAAGCAGTTTAAACATTATTTAACGGTGTAAAATATATGATGTGTATCTTCCGGTGATGCTTTTTCGTTACATGTTACACGCGTTTTTTCGCTTAAATTATAATTTGAAACTCCTTTTTACGAAATCATACGAAAATAGTTTGCAAAAAAAGTTTGATTTATAAATTGGCCATGATTTAAGCGTTATTTAGATATAAGGTATATGGATGGTGCGACCAAGGAGTCTTGTTATGATAAGTTTTAAAACACAGAGGGTGACGTTTATTAAAAAGTGCCGCATTTCCGTGCGCGACGTCAGATAAATACAAGATCTTTAAATAGATTCCTTTAATGTCTTTAAGAAACAATCAGACGCTTTCAAATTCAACCCGGTCAATGCAATTTTTCGAGCGATTCGAATGTGATGGCGATCTTTTTTTTTTTTTTTTTTTTTTTTCTAATTGTTCTAAAGCGTTTTTGAATTGTTTGGCTGAGTGTTTTGAATAAGAATATGGATTGCTAAGTTGGTGATTCAATTTCGCAATGTGTTGACCATTCTTGGATCATAAATGTATTATATACACCGCGAGCACTCTTGTAGCAGGTGTTAGGTTCTAGGTTTTGAATATGAGGTAATAAGAATTAAAAAAAAAAAAGGTGCAAACAGTTTGCCTATTGTACCCTGCTTTGCACGTACAATTGCGTGCAAAGCGGGGTATAAATGGCAAACAGTTCGCACCGTTTTTGTCATCCTGAATGCCGGGTTGCTCACGTACTCAGCGACCAACGATAGTCCACGCATGCATGTCAATGGGGGTTCACATCTTTTATTTAAAGTGCCTTTATAGCTTTATAATTGGAATATTGATACCTTTTTCCTTGTTAATACATATTTGATACAATTAAGATTATCGTGAAATTGACAAGACGAGCGTGTTTTTTTTTTTTTTTTTTTTTTTTTTTTTTTTTTTTTTTGTTGTTGTTGTTGTTGTTTTGTTTGTTAGTTTGTTTTTTTTTAATGATTTTGGAGTGAAATTTGACAAGTGTGATGGGTGAGTTTTGATTGGAGGTAAAACCTTATCGATATTTTGCCTAATTGAAAGAAATAAGAGATAATTTTTACCTCCCTGAAATACTATCTACGTACTTTTATGATTTTGTGTCTTCACGTACAAATCATACACTTTAAAATCAATATCAGACAATAAAATCGTGCAATTATCCCATCGATTTGGTTGAAAAAAATGACCATTTTAAATAATTTCGAGGCCTTTTTAAACAATTTCATGCCAATTTTGAGTGATAGCAGTGAGTGTTTTGAATGAATGAATAAATGAATGAATGAATGAATGAATGAATGAATGAATGAATGAATGAATGAATGAATGAATGAATGAATGAATCAATCAATCAATCAATCAATCAATCAATCAATCAATCAATCAATCAATCAATGAATGAATCAATGAATGAATCAATGAATGAATGAATGAATGAATGAATGAATGAATGCATGAATGATTTTTTAATTAATTAATGAATTAATTAATGAATGAATGAATCGCCGAGCGAGAGATTTTGAATGGTTTTGATCGAGATAAGTGTAAGTTTCACGATGCGATTAACTATATGAGACAGATGAATTTGCATCGTCCAAATTAATGTATCGTCCCTCACAGTAAATAAAAAATCTATTTCCCCATGAAAAGACTCATTTGTAATGACATGAATTTTGAACTCGGGCATTTTTCTCAATTTCTTTCCAATCATTTTCCTTGATGATAAAACCTAAACGTGGTAACTACAGCTTACAAGCTATAGTTACGACCTTTGGGTCGTCCTAAAACGATTTGCTCTTTGTTTAATGTCCTTACTGTATATTTTGGAGTTTTAATAACATTATAGGGATGGGTGTCTTTTTCACTGCGTTTATTAGAGTATAAATGCAACTGCCTTAGCACATGGCAGATAACGCCCGTAACGACAATATGAAATTCGTAGATGTACTTACAAACTAAACTTATTCTGCCAAGTTAGTCTGTATTTTTAAACAAAACAAAAACGGCGTGGTCGGTCTTAATTAAGAGGGTTGCTTTATGGTCTTCGTCGACTCGCTGTTTGTAAACATCGGCTCAGAATCAGAACTGCATGCTTGTCATTGTAAATTCTTTCGAAAATATCTAACTACTGACAGATGAAATAGCAATTTTGCGTTGTGGATCGGGAACGAGGGTTATTCATTTTATACAGAAATAAAGTGCAATGGATTTCCCCACGTGATGCGATTTAAACCAATCAGAATTCTTTATTATATGCGTTTGCAATTAATTAAATATTGGAAGGGCCGTGTCATGACAGAGGTCAGGGGGCGGGGCCATTGGTCCATCCTTAGTTACATTGTGAAATTGACATTCATCTCTAATTTCCTTACGGCTCAGAGCTCAAATCATGCATTCCATACACTCAATCAAATCGATTAAAAATGCTCCAAAATCATTAGAAACCAATTTGAATTTTTTCAAGACGATAACATTTTATTCAAATCGATCAAAATAGTCTACGATTTTATTGGCTGGTTGGGTTTTAAAGTGCCTGATTGGTCCACGGAGGCAAATAAGCAGACAAGAATGTATATCTTATCAAATGGAGGTAATCCGATATCGCTAATTTTGTTCATCTTGAAGTAAATTAGCGATATCGGATTTTCTCCCTGAAAGTTCACTGAAAACTCGCTCCACACACTGATTCGATTTCATTCTAAAATCATTCAAAAATCATTCATCTTGTCAATTTTACAATATCGTTAACTGTGTCGCTAGTTTTCTTCACGAATACATGTGAAATAGAACATTGACATTTCGCCACCCATGGTTTGCCTTGGTTTCGTCGAACTGTAGTTTCAGGATATTCTTGTATGAAGGTTAGGTTTTAAAAACAAAAACTGTCAAAAAGGTTATCTACTTTTTTCAACTGATCCGACAGCAGCAAAATCCTAACTTCAAACAGCGAGTTGTCTGTTAAGCTACGTCGTTATGATAGTGGATAGCAGAATACTGTTTCTTAACTTGGTCCATGCAAAAGCTTGACAAGAAATGGCGCTCAACATTTATCAATACTATAACATATATGATTATCTCTATTATTTGATTTTATGGCAAAACTACTTGTTTATTCTCTACAAGAACGCCATCAATATAAAAAGGGGGCAATCATGTAAGACACTATTTTAATTTTATTTGCTGTAGGTTTTTTTAGGTGATTAACCATCCATAAACACATTTGTTGTTTCTGAGAAATTTGAATTTAAAAAAAGAAGACTGAAAAACCAGTCCTGAGTTTCAGATGGAACCGCTCGCGAAATAGCTATTCTGCTTTCAAGTTGGTAAAACGGTTAGAAATGTTTAAGAATGATCCCTAGCTTTGCGCGTTAGTGTCCGCGCAAAGCGAGTATCATTTCTAAAACGTTTCGTGAACCAGGATAGGGAACGTAAAATTTGCAATATAGAATGATGTGTATGGTTTAGAGACCAATAAAGTTCGGTCATATTGCTTCAAAATCCCCTTGTTCAAATATTGAGGCCATAAAATAATAACTAGGCTATGTCTTCCATTTCTAATAAAATCCAAACAGCGTCAATAAACCGTTTTCACGCGGTCGTGTAAAATCCGTTTCTCCCCTCCTGTCCACCTCCGCCCATTGAAAAACGGTGACAACGTAAAATCTTTAAATTGTGAATTTTAGAGAGTTTCATCCGTCCTGGTACTTCGGTCTCTTTCCTAGTTATATCCAGTGAATTTCTTTAAACTCTAAAATGTGATTGATTGATTAATTGAATGGAGTTTAACGCCGCTTTCAACATTATTTCAGTTATATCGCGGCGGCTGGAGCACCTAACAATGGATTCCTGGTATTTCTCTCACCAGTACAACCATCACACTCTTTTCTAGCCTACAGCTGCTATATCACATAGGTCTACGACTATCATCCCATTGGTGAGAGACAAATAGTCGGAAAGAACGAATTCCGCCGTCGGGGATCGAACCCGGGACCTCTAGATTGACAGTCCGACGCGCTACCAACTGCGCTATGACGGCGGCCCCTCTAAAATGTGTAAAATCAGATAAACTTGCTTCGTATTTCAATCCTTGTCATACTGAACCCGTAAAATACTTGCGTGTCAGGACCTATAGACAAACGTCAGCCTGAAAATATATGCAATTTGATTCTTGTTTATACCACATTCTTTTCCTTTTTTAAAACCAGAAAAGGTTTACAAGAATTCAAAATGAATACCGACTCACAAAAGGTGCATCCAAGCCTGTGAATACTTTGATTTTGTTGCAATTTCGCCAAGATTTTTTATTCGGCATAACAAGGCTTGCGGAATCGGTGCGATATAATTGCAATAAAATCTTCAATATCATCGAATGCATCTTAAATATCGCCCACACACTCTCAACATTATTGTCAATCGATAGGGTTGTCAATATTGGTCGTATATGGCTCGATATTGTAGATTAAGGTAGTAGACCCATAAAATGTCCACAACCTTTCAGAACTCATGACCTTTCACAACGATTACCAGAGGTTTTCCCAATGAAATCATTAGGAAACCTCGGTTAACAGTGTTAAAGTTCCGGTGACTTCCGAAACGTGGCGGAACCATTACGGGTCCCTTCCTTAAAATGATAGAGATTGAATAAATATTGTTACAGATTTTTATTACGTTAGTGTATCGGTTACTTTATTTGCAGTTCGACTTTTTGTTACAGAATGCCTTGGAGTGCATGTATTTCAAAAAAAAAAAAAAAAAAAAAAAGAAAAGAAAGAAAGAAAAACGGGGGGGAGGGATTGACATCTCAAAAAAAAAACAACATGAAACTTTTTTTCTGATTGCGCAAAGCAGTACGTCTATTATAATAAAGTCAATCAGGATCGACGGTGGACAAAACACTCATAGACAAACAACCCATTGACATAAAACATGGACCAAAAAAACAAAAAAAAGCCCAAAAACCCATGAGACAAACGCAACTTGTGATAAAAAAAAAAGTGTTGGACAAACACCCAATATGATATAAACCCGATTAAATCAGTCGGTAGAGCACCTCACTTCAACGCAACAGAAGGTCGATGTCACGTGGGTTCAATTCCTTACAAAAGACAGGTACCGTGTGACTTTGCTTTATAACCAGCCCGATTAGCTCAGTTGGTAGAGCACCGGACTTCAAAACCATTGGAGTTCGGCGGCGTGGGTTCGATTCCCGGGCTGGTACACTAACAAAAACTAATTGTCTTTCGGATGAGACGTTAAACCGAGGCCCCGTGAGACGGTGCTTTACATCGAGCACGTTAAAGAACCATGGCAGATCTCAGCAGTAGTTTCGTCATGTATCCTTGCACTATCCCCCGTAACAACTAACCGTCTTCTGGGGGCGTCGCTCATATGGGCATGTGCTACGGTAGCGACGATAAATAAACGGAAATACACACATTTTGCTTTACACCGAGACCAGCCCGATTAGCTCAGTTGGTAGAGCACCGGACTTCAAAACCATTGGAGTTCGGCGGCGTGAGTTCGATTCCCGGGCTGGTACACTAATAAAAACTAATTGTCTTTCGAATGAGACGTTAAACCGAGGCCCGTTAAAGAACCATGGCGGATCTCAGCAGTAGTTTCGTCATGTATCCTTGCACTATCCTCCGTAACAACTAGCCGTCTTCTGGGGGCGTCGCTCATATTGGCATGTGCTACGGTAGGGACGATAAATAAACGGAAATACACACACGTTAAACCGAGGTATCGTGTGACTGATTTACACCGAGCACGTTAAAGAACCATGGCGGATCTCAGCAGTAGTTTCGTCATGTATCCTTGCACTATCCTCCGTAACAACTAGCCGTCTTCTGGGGGCGTCGCTCATATTGGCATGTGCTACGGTAGGGACGATAAATAAACGGAAATACACACACGTTAAACCGAGGTATCGTGTGACTGATTTACACCGAGCACGTTAAAGGACCATATCGCATCTCTACAGTAGTTTCGTCATGTATTCTTTCACTATACCCCGTAACAACTAACCGTCTTCTGGGGGCGTCGCTCATATGAGCATGTGCTACGTTGACGTAAATAAACGGAAATTCACACATATTCCAAAGAACAAAACCACCATAGAAAAACCACCATCTAAATGTATGTGAATAACAAATACTTATTATTTGTTTGTTTTATTTAATTCATTCTTTACTTTAAGTGTTTATTTCATCGCCATTTATAAATGTGATCTTTGAAGATATTTAATCAAAAAATTATTATCACAATTAACCCCTCTATCGGACAAGCAAAATTAATATGTTTATTGAAAATGGCAATTGAATGTACCAGCATGTGTAAATGGAAATATATTTACCGGCATGAAATGTTTAAGGAAAAGGAGAAATCGATTGAAACAAGTTATTTCCTTTTTTTCTAAATATTTCCTTGTCTAATCGATGCAGATTTTTTTTTCATTCACTCTGTATTTTTCTCCTGTCAGACAACACAAAATTAGGAATATAGGATAAAAGCCCCTCTCGAAATTAATACCTTCTGTGTTTTCAGATTGGTCAAATTAATGGTGCATTTGTATTTTGGACAATAAATATTATAAAGTTTTGAGAAAACAGATGAGCCTGTTCAATTAAAAAAAATCTTCACTGTTTCATTATTTCACCACAAACTATTCTACCGATGCTGTCTATTTATATAAAAACAAATGATGAACATTCGTGATTTTTAGTAGATCTAATATAAGTATATAAAATGTATTTCTGTATTATTGCATTATAAATATTATTTTATATAATCATGGGGTTTGTCCACTTTAAAGTTAATGGCATGGAGGTTTGTCCGTTATTCGATATGCGGTCGATGGTCAAAGCCGCCGTCATAGCGTTGGGTAACGCTACGGACTACCACTGAATAGGTCCCGGGTTCGATTCCCGGCACTTATTCTTTTCGACTATTAAACTTCTACCAATGGGTTGATAATCGAAGGCTTATGTAGGATAGCAGCTGGAGGCAATGAAAGGGTGAAATGGTTGTACTGTTGTGAGTACAAAAATACATATCTATAGGCAAAAGTCTTTCAAAAGTGCGTTAAATCTCTAATGAGAAAAAAGAAATATAAGGAAATCAGAAGTGTGCTTTGCTTCCAACATGTCTTTTTATTTCTGCAGACTTGTTTTCAGATTAAGAAGAAAAGTCAAAGCCAATCTATATTATTGAAAGCAGCAAAATTAAAGGACTTAAAAGAGTAGCATTTTTGAATAATGAAATAATAAAAAGTGAAAAAATCGTTTGACCTTTTTCACGATTATGAATTCTCCCCAATTATTTATGAATTTCTTATTAATTAATTTATTTATTTTAGAAGTTTTATGAAATTGTTCATGATTTATGATTTTAACAACCATTATCAGAAGATGTAAACAAAATTTCACCCTGGTCCTGCGTCCTTACAAATTTATGAACGTTAAAATAATTTCATTCTGAAAGAAAGAAAGAAAGAAAGAAAGAAAAAGAAAGAAAGAAAGAAAAGGAAAGAAAAGGAAAGAAAGAAAGAAAGAAAGAAAAAAGAAAGAAAGAAAGAAAGAAAGAAAGAAAGAAAGAAAGAAAGAAAGAAAGAAAGAAAGAAAGAAAGAAAGAAAGAAAGACCACGTGTCATTATGTCATAAGTCTTGATTAAGTTTATTGCATACAGATAAGTGTCATCCTACATAGACCCGAACATGTGGAATGGATAATAAATTCCTCGTGTCGCCCTTCGATCCTCTTCACACAGTATAATATCCATAAATGTTCCTGTATTTCATCGTTTCTGTCCTTGAAAAAAAAGGTTATATTTTCCACTAATTTAACCATATTATGTTCATTTAGTTTCACATTAATTTAAATTAATTTTATTTTAAGTTATTTTCCAGAAGTTCGTTTCAGTGTACAGGACATGAAAATATTACACCACAGACGAAAATTCAAATCCTTTCATTAAAAATAAGACATTTTTGAACGACAATTTACATAGAAATAAAAGATACTTCATTAAATGATTATAAATATGTTAAAATGCTGCAAATGCAAGGTGACCCTTCAGAAGTATTTTTCAGTGTTTAAATGATATTTGAAAAAAAATTAGATGGCAGTCGCAGTATCATTTTTCTTGTACAGAAAAAAATCAAGATTTCTAATATTTTTGTATATTGCAATTACGTATTTCGTTCATTTTTTATTTTATTCTTAATTATTCGTGTTCAAAAGAGAAAAGTTCGGATAAGAGCTTACCGACATGTATAATTTTCTTATCTTTTCATATCTAGTCTTATCATAAAGTATCTTATCAATTCAAATTATCTTTAAAAAATGTACCCACTTATCTTTAAGATAAGGCGGTGACTCTAAGTAGGTAAAGGGTGAGGTCCACCCGACCTTGCAAATTTGTCATCCGGCTTGCATATGTCCCTGAATGTTTATTTGCATAAATCTGTCTTAATTTATAACGTGTCGGATGCCAGGACACGGGCCGGAATCTAATATATACCAACACCTTTATTATCAAGTCATTCTGTTACAGAAGATCCTACAATAACTGTCTTGTTTTACTACGTACTTATGTTGTGATTTTGACATAAGATAACATTAAATATTAAATTCATTATGTGTTGATAAGATAAAAATATTCTAGCTAACTTGAATTTTGTTATAGAAAATCTTAGTTAAACATTACTATTTTGGTTTCACAATTCATGAACTCTTGATTTAAAGAAAACTGACAATTGAAAAAAAAAAAGATAGTTGGAAGTCATCGGATACGGCGTTTCTAATAGCGTGTGTAAAGCGCAAACTTGATAGAGAAAGATAATTTGTGACTTAAACTGAAAGTGAAAAAACTAGTCTTGTGTTTGTTTTCTGATCGGACTTTCACCAGGAGAACTATGTATACCAGTTATTACCCCTTAGACACAAATTATACAAATTATATGTATCCAGCTTATCAAGACACAGGATCGTATTCTTACGGGTACACTTATGGTATGTTTTTGTAATTCTTTCAAGGTAATGGACTCTTAATAATTCCGCAAAATTTCGGAATTCATGATCTTTCACAATGTTGATAGAGGTTTCCTTTGTGAAATCATTTGGAAACCTTAGTTAAACACCATTTTTATTCATAACTTACGAACCGTAACGGAACTCTTACGGGTCAACTACCTTTACTTAAGTTTTGCCTCAAATAAATGTCTATTCTGGGGATATTTCAACCAGTTTGTCCTACTTTGATAAAAATATTTACATACAAAAGCAGGCTGTGAAGGCTAAGATTAGGCTGTACGCCTGGGCAGACCGTTCTGAAATTCAGAATGAATACTGTCTTTATAACAAATTTATTATTCCGAAGGGAATATAATAAACATTAAATAAAAACACTCAGTATTTCAATATTTTGGCAAAAAACGCTTTTTTTTCAAGAAAAATGAAAAAAAATCTTGAACAGTAACAATATAAATCGATACAGCCACTTTATTTGCAAATATAAACAAAATGACTGTACCGATTTTTGCCGTTTATTTTTGTTAAGTTTTTGGATAGTTCGAAGCCCAGGGACCATAAGTCTGCGTAAATACAGTGTGTAACTCAATTTCTTAATTTCACACTGTGGTTTGATACTTAGAATATTCAATTTTAGGGGTACTTAATTGTTTAAATATGAGCTATAAGAAATGAGAGATTTAAAAATAAAAAAAAGTAAAAGCCTATTCTGTTCAAGTTGATAAAAAGGTGCAGAATTCCAGCAAATTTGTCATTTATGTATTCAAGTGAGATGAAGACATTATTTGTTGATTTCATTCAGGTATACACAAAGCGAATTCATGTATGACTGTGAAAAGGTTTTTAGTTTCATACCTATATGATATCAAATAATTTAATATCATTAAACAAAAAAATGTTACAATTTGTCAATAATTAACAAATTTCTTTCATGACTACTCTTTGATGACGCTTCATAAAAACTGTACTTAAAAATGTTCTCATAGAAAGATAAATTGACATTTCAGCCATTCAGAGTGTACGAACATTTTTGGATTAATGCTCATATATTGAATTATGAATTAATTCATAAATATCGACAATATTATCCTGCCAATTAAGGTGACATTCTAACGATAAATAGGCAATTTGTGTAAATAAAGATATACCCAAAAATAATAATATCAATCCCAGCTGTTATTTCAGATTTGACCTCTCTCTTTTTTCAAACCTTCATAGAAAAAACGTTTAATTCAGCTACATCTTTTTGTAATTGCCTTTTACAATGATTTTTCTTTTCTTCTTTTTTTTCTAAGTATTTGTTTTTGTTGTTGTTTTAATCTATTAAATAGTAAGATACTTATACGTGTATCTTCAATCATCGCAAAGACTAATTACATTTATGCGTGATTTTGGTTTTATACATTTCCAGATTTTTATTTCAAAATTCACGAAATTCTTAGCTTAAGTTCAATAAAAAAAAAACTTGAAATGAATAAGTTAGTACTAGAATTTCGAAATATAGATAACTCTTTATTGCAACCCTTTGTAAGCTAATCAGTACCATTCTATTACTAAAGATATTCTTTTCTCACTATTCTAAAAACACTTTTTCTATCTATATACGTTAAAATGGAAATTTTGCAAACGCAACATCTAAATTATCATTGTTATCATCATTTTTATTAATTTGTAATATTATTACTGTTATTATTATTATCGAAATAAGTAGTATTACTATAAGTATCAGTATTAGTATAAGTAATTGTACTTTTTTCTATGATTATTAATAGTTGAAGTAGAAGTAGTAGTAGTAGTAGTAGTAGTAGTAGTAGTAGTAGTAGTAGTAGTAGTAGTTGTATTAGTAGTAGTAGTAGTAGTAGTAGTAGTAGTAGTAGTAGTAGAAGTAGTATTTATGCTACTGAAAAATGAATTAAATATGAATAAGCTTAAAAATCAATATAAACCATTTGAATGCGCCCCATCAAATCTATCCCAGAACACTCGATAAATGGTCCTGATAAGCCACCGTAAGAGCTGTTTCTACACAGCGACGACATAGGCTATTTATATTGCACTGGCGTGGAGAAATTTGAAGTTCAAACTTTTCTCTCTTAAATAAAATTCCATAATCAAAATGAATCTATAATATAATATCTTTGAATACGAAACTTTTTCAAGTGCTTATCTTAATGTTTTAGTTTCTAGAAAAGATGTTCCCTTGCTGTCAACAAGTAAATGCGAGTTAACAAGTTCGGTGCAAATTGCATTTTCTGGCACCGAAACGCACTGCATGTTGGTAAAGGTTGTAGTGGAATTGGACTAACACTGGTGGTTATAGAAAGCTCTGGATAAGATGGGAAGTTGATATTTCGTCCATAATCAGTTCAATGATTCCTTATGTTGTTGGTATTCATTTAAATCGTCTCAAGGAGACGATTCAAATGAGTGCCCAAAACATAGATTCCAGGATGGGATTAAAAGCAGTTTTCGCCATTCAAAATCGTTTCCCCGAATCTTGAGCATTGTTTATATGTGCTACAGAGGAGCGATGTATTTTGAAACTTAACCCACCCTAACGAGGGTTGAAATGTGAAAACGATGTTTATTTAGGCCGACCAGCGAAATGCGTTTCGAGCATTCATTATAAGCCATTAATTTCTGGGCAGTTCATCATGGATACGAGTTTGGAAGCTAGGATTAATGATGAACCGATAGGTAACTATCTTATTTAGAAACTCGTATGATCGTTCAGTTTCAGTCGACTTTTTTCAAATCTTTCTTTTAAAATTACGTTTCGTAGACTTGAGCAATTAGGCCAAATCAGCATGTTACAATTTGTAATTAGTTATCAATTGGTTAATCAATATTTATGATTTGAAATGTGTTTTACAGTGTATCTATGTATGTCTGTATGATCTAATCATCTTCTACCTCAAATATTGTAATAAATCTGGATGTTTTGGCAAAATTCTGCTTGAGAAGGTTTAAAATAAGGCTTCTTTAAATCTACTGTTTGTTAGCTACACATACCCGACATTGTTAAATTAAAGTACCAATCAATCATAATAAATTATAATAAGATGTATATGCTCAAATTGATAACAACAAGTCTTCAAATCGAAAAATTTGTCTTCTTGACTTTGAAAGGCTATTGAGTACACCAAAGAGCTATATAACTAAAACAGTGCTGGGAGCGGTTTTAAATCCCATCTTCTAAACAATCAATCAATGGACATAAAAAATTCTGATTCCAGGATTTGTTTAACAGTCGTGATGAATGGGGAAGACATGAGTAATCTTTAAATTAAGAGTGTCGGAAATGCATCAAAACTCAATTGAATTTTTATAAAGAAATATTTGTAATTTGTTGTTATTCTAAACTGAAAGACATTTGATTTCCACATTCAAGTTATTTTCCTCTTTTTCGATCGAAGACAAAAAGGCATTCCAATGAGCATAAATAACCATAGACACATTCTAGAGCATTAATCAAGCATTCCCAGGCTTGTCGGTCTGTGGTATTGGCGATCGATGTTCGTCCGTGGTTCGAGCTGCGCCGTCGCCGGGCGCTGTGTTTTTTGGAACAACGCTTTAGAGACAGCCCCAGTTCATCCAGCTGTAGCATTTGGTAGCAGTGGGTTGGAACAACTGCTTCTCTATGTGTGATCATCTGGAAGGGGGGGCGACTTCGTAATCTTAATCTTTCGTTGCAATCGAACTAAGATAGATTATGTTTAATCAAACATTAACTTCATTATGATTAATGTGAAAGCAGACGATAAGGGACAATCGTGCAAGTGCATTGGGGTCTACTATATTCAGACTTCAGCAGTTTTCGCAGTTTTCTGAATCTAGAATAATTAGTCTACCGTACTACAAGTATATAAGAAGAAATAATAAGAAGAAATGAGAACAAAATAAAGTGTGAGGGGATGTTCTAATTGGTTCCGAACAAACTAGTTGACCAAGAAGATTAATGATGTCATAAAACATCTGTGGATTACCTGGCTTCTAAAGGAGATTGGTCACGGTGCCCGATCCCTGAAACTTAATTGTTTCCTTTCATCGGATTTAGATCTTAGTCTAAGTTAAACATAAGTGTAATTGGAAGAAATACGGCTTATGCTAATGTAAGAAATAGGAGAGTCATCGGCTCTATAACCATGAAATAGTAATGGTCAAAACTGATTTTAAAGGGGTCAAAATGAGAGAATGAGCAAAACATAAAAAGAATTTCGCAGGTTTAAGATTCAGTTGACATTTTCTTGTAAAATTATTAGATAAGCAATTAATAAGTAAAATGTTAGAAAGTATATGAGATATGTAATTAAGGGATTAACACAAATGACCCTTTGAAATTACTCAGTCTGTCAAGGAGGTGAATATGACCCTTTTTAGAGATATTTACAAGGGTCAAATTAAGATATATTCAGATTTTTGGGAGTCAAACCCCTGGTTTAAGGGTCAAAAACGAACCCTGAGAAAGCATATTTAAAGGAAAAAGTAAAACAACTGTAAACGCAAGTCCTTTTAGGGTCAAATGTACATCTCCGTAAAAAACATTTTAATATTTAAACAAGAGATTGAAACAGTTAACACCATGAAGGATTTAAGTAAGTGACACCACCGTGAAACTGACAATGTGATTTTGGAATCGAAATTAATGAGTGCGATGATTGGGTTTTGAATGAAATTAAGGAAGGTAATCCAACATCGCCAATTTTGTTCAGGATGAACAGAATGAGCGATATTTATTACACCCTTTGAAAATATATCAGTGAAATCGCATTTTTTTCTAGCTACATGTATATTTGTTTTTAACTTAATAGTTGATCTTATCGTTTTAGTGATTTTGGAGCGTTTTTGAACGATTTGAGTGAGTGTTTGGAATGAATGGAGCGCTGAGGAGAATATCAATGTTAAGTGTACAGGAACAGATCTCATTTCGAAAAGTCTGTAGGGTAGAATTGTCCTCAATTTGCAGAAAATCAGTCAAGTGCGAAAAGTTTTGTTTCTTTTACATGAAGCGTCACATATTATTTATTCTGAGCTTGCGTGGAAATGGTACTTTGAAACAACAGAAGCTCAGCGATGATCTGAAACATACGTCGCGGAATTCCCGTTTCCCGTAATGTGATTTTTCACCTTTCGTGGGTAATTGATTTGGGTCAACCGCATACCATCTGGGGAAGACGCCGTCAAAGCGCAGAACTTTGGTAGCGCGTCGGACGGACAATATAGAGTTCCTTGGTTCAAACCCCGTCGGCGGCACCAATTCTTTCCAGCCATTTGCTCCACAAATGGTCGACAATCGTAGACATTTGTGGGATGACAGTTGGAAGCTAGGAACGGATGTAATGGTGGTACTGGAGTGAGAAATACCAGGAATCTATGGTTAGGTGCTCCAGCCGCCGAGATATGTCTGAAAGATTGTTGAAAGCGGCGTAAATAACCATCCAAACTAACAAACCATCTGGGGAATCGGAACATTCAATAAATGAAAGCATTACGCCAAAATATCGTAACCAAGGCTTTATTGGGTTGTGGTTACGTTATTTTGGCCGCACACTTACAAACTGTTCCTGGACTGTAAGCCATATCAAGTTACCCGCAGTAGGTTGTATGTCATGTCTATGCATATTTATAACCGGAGACTGTTTCAAATTCTCAGACACGTTCCTACAGAAAAAACACAACAACAACGTATGTTCTTATATCTCCTTCTTCTTAGAAATGGCGAGGTTTTCGGAGTTCAAAGAAAATAAGCAAAATCTATAAAAGATAAAAGTCCTTCATCATAAACACATCATGATGAACTTTATAAGTTTTGCTAGTGCTGAGGAGAGAGAGAGAGAGAGAGAGAGAGGAGAGAGAGAGAGAGAGAGAGAGAGAGAGAGAGAGAGAGAGAGAGAGAGAGAGAGAGAGAGAGAGAGAGAGAGAGAGAGAGAGGAGGGGAGAGAGAGAGAGAGAGAGAGAGAGAGAGAGGGGGGGGGGGAGACATGGGTCCCAAAATGGAAGTTTGATGACCTTTTTTCTGCAACCAGTTGTCTACATTGCCTTTTACAGAAAGGGGTGCACGAGTTCTGAAAATATCAAGTTTTTATCCCCTCAAATTTTTCATATGGAATAAAAAGTGCCAAAGTCATAACAACAAACCTCAGTTAAATCTTCTGTCTCTGAAAAGAAGTATTGTTTTTGTTCAGCTTTTGTAAACATGAACTTGGAATAAATAGGCTTGTGATGGTACTACAACCAAAATATTTTCTGACATTGCAATAAAAAAAGACTGAAGCCAGTCTAGACATTGCACTGCGTGCAAACTGTTTGAAATTTATGCCCCGCTTTGTACTTGCACTTGTGTGCAAAGCGGGGCATAAATTGCAGACAGAAGCGACTTTTAATCACCCATACTTGCATGGCAGATTTGGGATGTATTCACAACCCGCCTGGTTTACAAAATGACATGTACTTTCAGTGTCTTGAAATGAGTGGGAAATTCAATCATAAATTGAAGAAAATAAGAAAATCTCCACTAATTTATACATTTGAAGCCCCTCTGCAAGTGATCTGCAAGTAAGCTCGAAAAGACAAAGTAATTAAAGGAATGAACCTTAGCATAAAACATGAATCTGGGATTTTTATAATGCGGTTTCAAATGTGTAGACTAGTGTTTCTTCAATTAAGCAAAAAAAAAAAAAGACAAAAACAAAGATCGAAATACGCTTTTCTCACTCTAGACTATGATTTGATATGAAACGTATCACTTCGCTGTTTTTAAAAAAATGAATAATATATGTTGGGTTTTTTTTGTTGTTGTTGCTGTGATTTGTGATTATTATAATTTTTATTATATAATTATATGTATAAGAGATTAATAAATGCAAATCGTCTGTTTGTCATCAAAATATCATATCTGTTGATTTGAATGACATTTCAATCACCGATTGGGGGTACTTAGATTCAAAAATACGAAGTAAATGAATACCAGCCCTGCGTTTAGGATAACAAGACGATGCAAACTGTTTGCAAATAAACCCCGCTTTACGTACAAGTGCACATAAAAAGCGATGCATAATTCGCATACATTTTGCACTGTTTTGTCATCCTGAACGCGGGGTTGGCCTTTCGCCATGTCATTACTATTGATGTTTCCATATTAGGAAGTAGGGCTTTTTCCATTGACTCCGTTTCTTATCAGTAGAATTGTTTGCGTTGTCACAATTTATCATGGTTTCAACAGGTCTTCATATACGGGACATAGGGGTTCAACACGGGGTTTGTTTACATGTTCATAGGTTGGATTTAATCTATCAGGACATGGACTCCTGTGATGTGAAAGGAAAACATCAGAGATATTCTCTTTTCCAAAAAATTAAATTACATTTTGCAATTGCATTAGGGCCTCGATGTTGCAAATACTTCCCTCGTATAAGTGCACAATAACACTATTTGCAGAACCCAACTATGATCAGTATTTAATTTTGAATTTTTGTTCACAATACTAAATTTTTATAGCAGTCAAAAGTTATTTTGAGGCCTTGACTGGAAAGACTTACCTATCCAGAATTAAAAGTCTATTTGATGCCCCTCCCACTATTTATAGTATTGGTGGAATATATTTCCAATAACCAATTAAAAAACGTTACCTTAATTTAGCCAATCCGGAGAGAAAACAGTCAATCAACCGTATCCGATTTGTAACATTTTAAACGCCCTTTATGGTGGAGATTTGCATGATTATCATTATGGTAAATTGAATTGATCAAGATGTTAAGATGTGTAAGTTGTATGAAGGTGTTCTACACAGAAAAAAGAGATATATTTATCCACAACTAAGACGATTGAATCTTTTTCATGATCGAAAATTTTAATAATAATTTGTTATTGAGATAACCAAAGCCCCGTTTAAAGAATACAATAACCGTTCAGGGATTATCATTAAATTACAAACTAATTGAAAAGCCATATATTCTTAATCATTACCGATATTATTGAATTCGAAAATAAATTTTATGAAAAATCGTGGCAAGAACCTAGATAAGAGCTTGAGAAAATCGCCTGTTAGATTGCCATGTGGGAGAATCGGAATACGGGGTAGATGGTGTTTTGGTTCTAATTTTTTTGTACATTTCTCCGCAATGTGGCGAAAATGCGCCAAAAATTAACGCACACGACGGGGACGCATTGGTTTTATGCTCGTTCCAAGTGAAATAATATTGTGACAAAGTCTTTTCTTTAACACGAGTATACTAAGCTATTCCCAATTCTACTTTCAGATGAAGATTTCTACGCGGAGGGTCGGGAATGTGTCAACTGTGGGGCCATATCCACGCCCATGTGGAGACGGGACGGTACGGGACACTACCTCTGCAATGCGTGTGGGCTTCATCATAAAATGAACGGGCTTAATCGGTACCAGGGTAAATCATCGCCGGATACAGCGGTAAGCACAGAGATATGTAAATATATGGAATATATCTATTTAAGAGATGAAGAGAGTATTTGTTGATTTCATTGAGGTATGAAAATAAAGACTAAACCCGGCACACTTCGCGGATTTATACATGAGTGTTATTTGATTTAAGGTTTTTAGTTTCATATTATAATCTAACATCATGGGACAAAAATGTAAAGATTAATCGATAAATGAACAACTTCTTACGGGACTACTTTTTGCGGAAGCTTACGAAACAGCTGCGTACTCAAATTTTTTACATTGAGAATTAATAACAAATTATCAGCTTATTGGAGTGAAAGAAAACTGATGGAATTATCCAGAATTAGATTGTTGGGATTTGAAATCGATAAAAAAAAAACACAATAAAAGATAATGCTTTTACTCTGTGAATTTATAAAATCAAAAGTGTGTTCACCTTATAGATTCTGCATGCTGTGAGTTTTCGTGATTATTAAATTAGATATGAATGAAAATTTCTTTAAATCCTGGAGGTATGAAACTTCAGGCTAAACCATATAACGCTTTCTTCATTCATACAGCGTAATTTCGATTTTTAAAGGCCACTGGGGCTATTGTCACGGCGCTGTGTCCGTCGTGCGTCTGTCCGTGTGTCAGTGTGTCCGGTCGTAAACCTTTTCTTAAGAAAAGATCTCAGAATTTACTGGATGAATTTCACCAAACTTCACAGAAATGATCCTTGGTTGACCCTCTTTCAAAGTTGCTCAAAGATTTTTGATCCAACGAAAACAAGGCTCTAAAGGACGTGGCTTATCTAATATCTGACTTTTCTCAGAATTTAATTGGTGGATATCCACCAAATTTTACTGGAATAAACCCTTAGTGACCCTTTATCAGTCTACAAAAAAATTAGGATCGGGTGAAAAATAATGTCTTTTTATGGGCGGGTGGGGGGGGGGGGGGGTCATTTCTCTATATATGTTACATAGTGGAAACGAGAATTCAAGTTCTCAGAAAAAAAGCGATGAATATGAAACCAAATTTCACCGGAATTATCCTTTAGCGACACTTTATCTGTCTAAAATAATGTGATCAGGTGAAAAAAATGTCTCTATGGGCGGAGGTCGTTTCTCCATTCATTGATCTTGATTTTTTTCATCGCAGAAATATTTCAGCCGGTGACACTTTTAACACTTATTAACTTGAAATAAACATTCATTCATCCACTTAAATTTTCTTCTTATCATTTCAGAATATTCAGGCCTATGTATAAAATAAGCTTCCCGAGCAGCTTTATTTAATTGCATTCCTCCGCGAATTAAACAGATATGCACATGCAGTCGCTTTTTCTCTAAGACAACAGAACTGGAAAATGCAAAAAAAATCTGTGAAAACGGTTTGTAAGTGACAACTTTTATCGCGTGTCTAAACATTTAATCGGACAGCGGGTTTTCTTTAAATTAAATTAAATTAAATTTGACGATTATGCTTATTGGACAACCAACTAGGCTGAAACCAGTCTATTTTTAGACACACTAGAGTCCAGTCTAATTCACGAAAGCTCTTCAAAACAGAGATCAACTCACATGTTTTAACTTTTTATGTCCACAGAATTTAAATAGCTTAAACCCAAAAATATTTGTTTGCACTGTTTTAGATGATTGAATGGCCTTTCAGATTACGATTTTGTGAGTTGTCTTAGTCTCTCTAATCGACTTGTGTAAGTGCTGACAATTGTTCAAGAAGAATTTGCTAGAGATAGCGCAGATGCACAGAACAAAAAAAAAAAAAAAAAAAAAAAAAAAAAAAAAAAACTACTGAATTTAGGCTTCAAAAATGGAAGAAATATGAAGGAAACTACATAAATAAATATAGGCTTTGACATGGAATAGGATATGAAAAATAGTATTAAGTTAGAGGAAAAATTGACTAATGTCCAGATATTTTAGGATCTCCTCAAATTGAAGACAAGAGAAAACCAAGATCATTACCAGTAATTTGAAATTATGTTTAAAAAAAGCCAAATTATTAATAGCTTAAAAAGCCACCTCAGCCACCAAAAAAAGCCACCAATTTTCTGCAAAATTGTCCTTAAATTTGGAATTTCAGTATCACCTTTGTCATCTGTTAACTTTGGTAAAGTCTTTTCCAGTACAGAAATTAGGTTTGTAATGTTATGATTTCATATATGAGAATATTTTGTAAAAAAATCATTGCTTGTAACAAGCAATTTCATATTTCCAACAATATTTTCTACCACAAAGGATAGTTTCATTTTGAAATACACATACATTCTCTTTTTTCCCTATAAATTTTGACAGTACAAGGGTTATATCACTTAATTCATTTAATTTCAGGAAGAACCTCCAGAAGAAAAAATGAGAAAGTTTGAAACAAAATATGACAAGGTAAGTTCATTAGTTAAAAATGTAGCAAAAAGAGAAATCTTTGGTGTTGGTCTGTTGGATGATGATATAACTGCCACCTCTAAAATTAACTTATTGATGATATTTAAGTAAGTTTTATAAATTGATGTGTCAGAGATTATCAGGGCCCAAGGTTATAAAACTTTTCTCATTCTCAATTCGAAAATTTCTCAAATTTCATTTTGAATTGAAGCTGTAATTCTGTTTTAATAATCATTTTAATGTATTAACATAAAAGATAATATTAATAAGTTGTTATAAATAACAACTGATCAATATTATCTTTTATTTTCATTCATTCATTTAAATTTAAAATTTATGAAAATACTCAGTTGAGCCTTAGAAAAGATTTATAACCTCGGGCCCTGGTATAAACATGATGGTTGTTGGCTAAAAGAGAAATGAATAATTTATAGAAAAAAAGTTCTGATATTCAGCTCACCTGTAATCTGTTTTTTCTTCTTAGAAAGAGAACACATTTTTTGTATACATGTATTGTATGTCCATCAAAGCTATTTTTAAGGATCATTGTGAGTTATCTTTTCTTTTTATCCTTATGATGATATTGACTCTTTATTTGTATTCAAGTAATAGTGACATGGCTTTAAATATTCTTTTTATAAAAGCCCTAAAATCAGTATGCTTAAATAAATGTAAATTACACAATAAATGAATTATTCAGATTACAAGAGAAATAGCTAGCATTAAATAGATGTAATCAATCTGTTACAGAACAGTAACAAAACTCGGATGGGACTGCAGTGTGCTAACTGTAATACTACAACAACAACATTGTGGAGGAGGAATGGAGAAGGTGAACCTGTGTGTAATGCTTGTGGGCTGTACTTTAAACTGCATCAGGTAGGTTGGGTAACATGTACTAACAGAAATAAAACAAAATTAAGAGGGAGGAATTGAGAAGAGAACCAGCGTGTAACGCTGTGGTCTGTACTTTAAACTCCATCAGGTAGGTTGGGTGACATGTACTAACAGAAATACAACTAAGGAGGAGGAATGGAGAAGGTGAACCTGTGTGTGATGCTTGTGGGCTGTACTTTGATTTGCATCAAGAAGGTTGGGTAACATGTACCATAACAATAAAACAAAATTAAGCAGGAGGATCAGAGAAGGTGAACCTGTGTGTAATGCTTGTGGGCTGTACTTTGATTTGCATCAAGAAGGTTGGGTAACATGTACCATAACAATAAAACAAAATTAAGCAGGAGGATCAGAGAAGGTGAACCTGTGTGTAATGCTTGTGGGCTGTACTTTGATTTGCATCAAGAAGGTTGGGTAACATGTACCATAACAATAAAACAAAATTAAGCAGGAGGATCAGAGAAGGTGAACCTGTGTGTAATGCTTGTGGGCTGTACTTTGATTTGCATCAAGAAGGTTGGGTAACATGTACCATAACAATAAAACAAAATTAAGCAGGAGGATCAGAGAAGGTGAACCTGTGTGTAATGCTTGTGGGCTGTACTTTAAACTGCTGCAGGTAGGTTGGGTAACATGAGCTTAAGGTAATAAAACAAAATTAAGGTGAAGGAATGGAGAAAGGGAACCTGTGTGTAATGCTTCTTGGTTGTACTAGATAGCGCAGTTGGTAGCATGTTGGCCTCTGAATCACGAGGTCGTGGGTGCAATGCAATCCAAGACAGTCACTCATCTTTTCAGACTATTTGTCTTCCACCAAAAGGTCAATTATTGAATATCTGTGTTGAATAGCAGCTGGAGGCTAGGTAAGGATGTAATGGTGTGAGAAATTTAAAAAGAAAGAATAATTGTTAGGTGATCCAGCTGCTACGATATAACGAATATATACGAATTATTGTTGAAAGTGGCTTTAAACCCTATGCAAACAAACAATGTAACTTCAGATAGATAGGTTGGATAACATGTACTTATTGTGTAGAGAACAACATCAAAATTGTGAAGTAGGAATTGTCAGAGAACCTGTGTCGGGGCTTGTGCTAGCTTTCAATTTCGGGAGTCACCTCAAAATTTTGGAAGTCAGACAAGTTTTAAGGGATCAAAAAGGGTGAAAACTATCAGTTGAAGAGTTTAAAATGATCTACACAAGTGAATCAACATAATCAATAAAGTGTCCTAAGACACTTTATTGTTATGTTGACTCATTTTTATAGATACCTTATAATTATATGAAGAAAACAAATGATTTATTCATAAAATGCTGCAAGGTCTATGTGATTGGCAATACAATTGATTGTGTGTGGATGAAAGTGAATACTGATCAATATAGAATCAAATTTATTGTCAATATAATATGATTTTAATTAAGAATATGCCCCTGAAGAAAAAAATCTTGAGGTAGTACTGCTTTGATAGTATTAGGATATTGATAGATTCATCATAAATGTCATTGGGAAAATTAAATTAGGTACAGAAATGAATGAATGAATGAATAAATGAATGTAGTATTCAAAATCATTTCTAGTAATATTGGTTCAACTATTCTTTAGTCTTATTTATTATTTCTGATAATAACAATATGTTTTTGTTTTATATAGGTAAATCGACCAATGTCCATGAAGAAAGATGGCATACAAACTAGAAAACGAAAGCCAAGATCATCAAATAGTAAAAAATCCAAGGACTCAAGCAGAGGGCACTTAGCACAGAGTCTAGGATCAGATTTACAAGGATCAGGGGCAGCTTTGTTAGACCTTAGTCATAGAACTGAGACATCACCTCTACCTTCTAGTAAGTTACATACAGCGTATAAATAGAGGATAATCGTTTAATTCAGTGTAAGATCGATTTATATTTCATTGAGTGAATAACAAAAGCTATATTTTCATGAGTGGCAGAGCCATGAGTGAAAATAAAGCTTTTGTTGTTCACGAAATGAAATATTAATCGATCTTACAGGAAAAACAAACGATTATTCTATTTCTTTAATGCAAAATTGAGACAAAATGTGAAATTTCTAGGACATATTTTCGTAAAGCGCGTCATTTTGCGTGATTGCTATGCAACGTTCATTGTGATGTCACTTATTTCGCCCCGTATAGATGACGTCAGATAAGATGAAATGCAAAAAAGCAGGGTAAAAGTTTTAATAATTTCACTGCTTTTGCGGTGAGATTATCAAGTGATAATCTACCATTATTTCTCGATAAACCACCCAAAAGCATTAAAGAAAATCTAATAGAGCCCAATGCTCTAATAAAACCCCAACCACCTCTTCAGAGGTTGAAATCAACCATTTTTGATGTGATTTTACAAAATCTTGAGGCCTCTAATAAAAGCCCATACCTACAAAATCAAGGTCACTATAAATTCATGTACCTTTTCTCAAATCAAATTTTATTATTTTGTACAGATTTTGTTAATTTTTTGCCAATTTTCACCGTCTTTATACATTTTGGTGACTCAGGGCTTCCAGTTGTAATTCAGACCTCCTAGTGAAACCTTTAAAACCTTTAAAAACCTTTAATTTCAGAGCAAACCTTTAAAACCTTTACATTTCCCCAGAAAACCTTTAAAACGCCAAAATAGCCTGTAATTCTCACTCAAAACCTTTATATTTGCTCTGAATGGTTGCTGTCCTAGCTGAAAGCAAGTAATGGCTTTTGTTCTGCATTTTCCATTCTTTTATGTGTAGTTAAAAAATGCTGCTTTTGTTTCTTCCATCTTGAGTTTTTCAGAATGCAGTGTATAACATAAAAAAAAGACTTTGGTATGACTATGGGTTCAATAAAGAAATAAGAACCTCGACAAAAATAGCCTTTATTTACTCTTTATTTTCTTCATATTTTACACTAAAAGGCCTTTATTTTCATACATTGGAGCCTTTATAAAAACCCTTAATTTCGTTTAGGCCTGCTAGGAGGCCTGGTAATTGCCTTTGTGTTTATAGGCAGTTACAACTGTTTTGCACTTAGCCATCAATATGTAGTGTAGCTTCTAGTAAAAGCGCATCCCTTTGTAATGGAAATATTATGATTCTAACAGAAACCCAGGTTTCTATTAAAGATTTTACGGTAAGTATGATCATCCAAACGTCAATATCATTACTTATGATTAATTTTACATCCAGAAAAAATTAATTTTACTATTTCAATAAAATGGTAATGAAACTAACTTCAGAATGTAAGTGATTGTGTTATAATGGATATACTTTAATTTTGCATTCATGTGTCAGTGAATAAAGTCTGATGGGGGGGGGAAGTTATATGCAAAGCAAATTTTAGGGCTATGTCCGGGAATTTTACCTTTTGCATATAACTCCTCCTCCATCAGAGTTTAACTTCAGTTTTGACCCCTTGAATTTCATTGTTTCTGACTTAAAATCTTAAAATCGCGTATTCATACAGTGTGGTTAGGTTTTTAGTATCATACCTCCATGGAATCAACAAAAAGTCTCTTCATCTCTTAAGCACGATCCCTGAGAAGGAAAATGAGAGCAGTCTTACTTTTAGCCTTTCTGCTTAAAGAAAAAACCTTGAGTTATACCCTTGATGTTGTTATTGTGCAAAACTCAAGTCTCATTGTCCAGGGCACCTGTTAGACCCCTTAACCAGGGTTTTGACCCCAAAAATCTAAAATTGTCTTATTTTGACCCTTAGAAATTTCTCCTAATATGACCCCCTTAGGAAAAATTTCTAAGGGTCAGAGGTAGGTTTTATCCCATTAATTTCTCTTTGAAGCATCATGTATACTATCTAAAATTTAATAAATGAAGTGATTACTGAATATATATTAACCCTTTCCTGTTTTACAAAATGTTGGACCTGTCCAAATTCAAAGGTTTTGCAGATGAAAATTTAAAGTGGATTTAATTTGAAAAATAACCATTCAGTAGGTTAGAAAATAGTGTGGAAAAAGAAGAAATTGCTTGTCAGAAGCAATTTCTTCTTTTTTCACAATGTTTTCTCAATCATTAAATCACAGGCACGTAAAAAGCAGGGATTAAACAGCAAAGGGTTAACAAAAACCTTCAAAATTCCAATCAATAATTTGTTCTCTTTGTTGTTTGACCCCTTTGAAACCAGATTTGACCCCCAGAATTTCATGGTAAAGGGGTCATTTACTCCTTAATTTCAAAAACTAGCTTGAGCCCTGATTGTCTATAGCCTTTTCCAAATTAGGACCTCTCTGGTTCAACATATTGATTGCTCAGCGTGAAACAGTCGTAACTCCCTATAAGCATATAGGGAGTTACAACTGTTTCCCGCTGAGTTTTCGAAGATTTAAAAATATTTTTTTCTTAACCTTTCAGTGCCTGAAATGAAGCCTATGATATCATACAACAGTTTGTACCAGAACAACGGATCAGCCGTGCTTGCCGCTCTAAACAACCCACAACCACCCGCTCTTCTACCTGTCAGCGCCCTAGCATCACAACTTAGCACCCCGATCAGTAGCAGTTACGGAGGTTACGATGGACTTTACACAAAATCCATGACAAATCTATTGGAGAAAGAACACGTGAACTCAATCGCGAAAAACAATCCAAACTTGTCAAGCTTGATGAACTTTAAAGTTGACACAAATGTATCACCAATCAAAACCGAACCAGGGCTGAAAACGGAGTTGTCAAATATATCTAGTTTCACAATGTTAAAATCGGACAAAAACTTTGCCTACACAACGGACCAATCATATGACATAAAGTCAGAAACTGACCAATCATTAATGCTGAAATCATCACATGACTTGTTTGAACCGTCACCGCCGAAAGCCATTCCCGTGTCCGTGGAGGCTGCATCACCAGACCCAGCAGAAAGTACAGTTAGTCTTGAAAATACAGTAGACATTGTTCAACTTAAACCTGCTCTTGGGGTTTCTCAATCTTAACATTAAGACTCAGAATAACCTTCTTTTGTATAGAGCTTTTTATAAAATGTAGGGCCAATTAAATGTGCAGGGATCGACAGGCTGCTAGCTAAACGTTGCTAGTGTTGAACCCTGAATATTAGACTGTCTGTGTCATTTCCAACAAATTGACATGTGTGTAATGTCAAGACTGATATTTCCAACAATTTGACATATGTGTAATGTTAATGTAGTTGAACTGACTGGCCAGAGTCTTTGCTTTGGGCACATTTGAAATTGTTAGAAATGTCATGCACAGGCTCATTTTGTATGTTTCATACATATAGGAGAAAACATAATATCTCTCGAAAATCTCTCTAGGGGTACAGGGTCAAAGACAGCATTTTAATTGTTTCATGCTAAGCAAAGAAATGCAATTTTCCTTTGAAAAATTTATTTCCGACTTTTTTTACTATCAGTGGAGTGGAACTATTTAAATTGAGGAATCCAACTTTACCAGATTTCTAATAGAATTCAATGGATTGATGCTAAAGTATTGTTAGTGCCTCAGAAAATAATGGCACTTCAAATAACTTTGCACTAGCTTATCATTAATTCAATGAGCCTAAGCCTTAAAATTGATGTAATACAAAAAATTAGATAACTGGCTTTCAATAAGCTTTAGCTACTATAGTTTGATAACCCATCAAATATATATGTGCCATACCAGCATTACAATGTTTGTTTTGTATTGAATACTTTTTTAAATGAAATGTCTCTGTGAGGTGCAGATAAGAGGGGGTAAAGCCAGTCTTTTAGAAATATTCATTTCTCAACGAAACCCTATACAGTCTAACCTGTCTTAAGCAAGCAGTCAAGGGATATGCCAAAATCGCTTGCTTAAGACAGGTGCTTGCTTAATACAGGTTGACCTGATATCAGGGGGGGGGGGGGGGCGAAATCTATTCATAAAAGATTTACATCTTATTTCTCCTATTAACGTTGACATTTATCTTAAGATTGTGAAAAAAATGGCTTCTTTTTTTCTAAATCTCCAATGACCAATAAAAACGATAGCCAAAATAATATTATGAATCTATTCAATGAAGGCAATTCCACAATTTTATCATCAATTATCAGCTACATTCAAATGCAAAAGCCCTCTCTGAAACAAAATCTATAATTGCCAATCAAAAAATTGGAAAGAATCAGTCCTCATCAAGCAGTCAAGTTTCTATTACCCATTACAGACCTCAAAAACAGAATTTTCCCCCAAATGTTTCTGGCTGAATTGAATACGAAAGCCAACCTTTGAATTAAGTATTAACAGTACTTTCGATCTCTACTCGACTAAAAAATAAATCAATAAAAATCTGAACCAAATTTCTTAAAATAGTTTGTGTAAAGTGCCAATTTTATCAATATTAATTGTTTGTAAAGAAACTTCAATGTTTGTCACCACCTGTTGACCGTTAACACGTGTCTTTGTGTATGTATCAATTGATTTATGACACTTGAATAGATAACTCGAAAAAACAAAAGTTGTCTGTAAGAATCACGAATCCGTGAAAATCACTTTAGTCTTTCGACTGGCGAAGATCTTTAATTGGCTGCGGGTATAACTGCGATAATTGCCTTTTATTCTTTGAATGGCCGCAAATCTCAGGTTTTATGAATGATGGGACATGAATTTAGCGGCTGTGCGTTTCACAGGTGCTTGTTGAATACAGGTAAAATTAAGAGTATATCAGTTCGGGGGGACATTTACTACACGTTAAAGACAGGTGCACGCTGAATAGAGGTGGCCGGAAGACCAGGTTTGACTGTATTGTTGGTACTTATTTGAACTGTCTTGGCTTTATGTGAACATTATTCAAATATTTGAACAAAAAATCCGAAATAAATATCTGTAGCTGCGTCTTTGCAAACAGAAACAAAGGTCCATCTTAGAGTTGTGCAAAGTATTAAACTGAGGTATTCGGCGTTATAAATGACCTGGCAGGGCGTGACTTAGCCATGACGTAATTTGGCGAGTTTACTTTTCAATATGTTGGATTCTTTCCTGAGATAGTCAACCTTTATTGTTAACCCATAAAAATAACGGTATCCCAAACAAAAAGGATTGTCATGCTTGGCAAAAGTGAACACATTTAATCTTTGGGTTACTCAAACCTCTTAACAACTTCAGCTTGTCCAAGCTGAAGTTACGAGGTTTTGGTTACCCACCTACAATTAAACGTTTCAACTTATGTATGTAAACAATCTATAAAGTGAGTAGATTTGGAATAAAGCTGATTTACCTTAACGTTAAATGCAACCACCTGTTACTTTGGCCATGCCCTGCCAGGGCAAATATCATTGATTATAACCAGGCCTGCATTCAAGAAGAAAATGTTTAGGAAGCTTTTGAGAGACGGTAAATTCTACCAATATTAACCCTTGTCACGCTGAATAAATTTTGGCTAAAAAAGTTCATCATAATCAAAGGGCAAAAAGCACTAAAATTACCAACTGTAGGTCAATTTTTATTTGAAAAAACTAAATCTATTGACCATTCTTGTTTGAAAGTGAGAAACAGGTGGTGTAGACTAACATCAGACTGCACATAGTGCAGGCTGATGTTTGTCTATAGCTCCTGCCAAAGCAGGAATATTCCGGGTTCAGTATGTACAAGGGTTTACTAGAGACAAATTAATTTTTTGTCGATAATCACCGTAAGTTGAGAGTCTTATGAAGACATCCTAGAAGTGGTGTCATTGCATGTGCATATATCCTGGGGCAAGTTTCATCACTACATTTTTTGTCTTACTGATGACTTTCAAAACAAAAACTATCACTATACTGATTGTATTGATAGATTGGTGATACATGATTTTTGTCCTAAATATGTGGTAAATCTTCGGTAAGACTAAAATGCGTCTTAGTGTTTTGGTGAAACTGACCCCTGTGTTTAGTTTGCTGGACTATACCTTACTTTTCATGTATACCTATGTGTAACTTAAGAAAAAAATCAGACATTGCAAATGTTTTTGAATCCTTCGTTTTTGCCAACAAACTATTTTCTATAGCAACTTCTTTGATATTGGACAAGTCTAAAATTTTGTAGCCTGAAAATGGGTTAAGCTTGTAAATCATAACTGGTCCTTATTTGTATAACTTGTCACATAATGTATAATCAATAGTTTTTGACATGGAAGGGTAGAGCCTCATAATAGATTATTGAATTTAATATATAGGTAAAGCAGATATTTCAGATATATTTAGAATTTTATTGGCTATCATTTTGTTTTTTCTAACCTTTGATACAGTTATGATCTAGCAATAACAAGTATTTTGCTTGAATTTCTGACAGAAAACGTTCCAAAAGATTTAGCCATGCCCTGCCATGTCAAAAATGTTGGACAATGTTTTGCTATGTATCATGTTTTTGCACCAATATCTTGAGGGCACAATGTTATATTGTTACCATTTTTATGTACATTTAACTCATCATTTCATTAAATAGATTTTTTTCAAGGTTGTGATATGTTTTTTTAATTTCTCCGTTAGATATTGGGACATATTTGTCATTATGCTGTGCACCAAACCTTGGCAGACAGTATACACTAAGATCAGCCTGCACAGACATGCAGTCTGTTCTTAGCCAACACTGCCTTCTGTTTTCTTGTTTCTTGTTAGATATAAAAGCCAGACTGGTCCCAGAAAATGGCAATTTGTTGTAAACAAAATTAATATACAGCAGGATTAGGGTTACTTTTAGCAAAGAAGGAAACTTGTCATGGTGAATAAATTTTGTCTAATAGTTTTCATCAAAATCAAAGGGCAAAAAGCACTGAGAGTACCAACTGTGGGTCAAATTTTCTTTGAAAAGTAAATCTATTGACAATTCTGGTTTGAAAGTGAGAAATAGGTGGTGTAGGCGAACATCAGACTGCACATATGTGCAGGCTGATGTTTGTCTATAGCTCCTGGCAAAGCAGGAATATACCAGGTTCAGCATGACAAGGGTAAATATGATTTCTCAGCCATTTTGAATTGTACTCTATGTAAAAAACATTTATTGATACAAATTGGAATTAATGATTTTTATGCATATTGTATGAACAAAATAACAACCCATTCTGACAAGGTAGATAACTGTTAATGCATATTTTGTATTACAGTAAGAATTATGCCCCTTTTTCTAACTTTGATTTTTCCTCTGTCCAGCATCCAATATAGTGTGAAAGCCCTGTACAGTGTTGATGTAAATGTTGAATAAATGTGTTTCTAATAGTTGTTTGCTTATCAGTTGAATTTGGACTTTGATATCAGGGTATGGAACTATTCACAACTACAATTTACAAGATGATTTAAATTAGTGATGGGCAGATTAATCTTTAATAATTGATAATCCGTCGGTTTTGGCTTCTGATTGTGATAATTAACTAAGAAATTTAATAATCGATTAATCAGTTCCTACATGAATGAAAGCTGTTATATATTGTTTTCAAAACTGACATCTTTTTGATTGCTCAGCATGAAACAGCTGTAACTGCCTAAATGATTTCAACTGTTTCATGCTGAGCCATCAAGTTTGTAAAAAAAATCTGCAAAAAGAGTTTTAAGGTCATGAGTTTTACCAAAACTTTCACATTCTATTATTCAAATGATGATACTTGGATCAAGAGTGCTGAATTAATTTCTAAGAAAACCATTGTACAATCAACTATTAGTTGTTTTACTCTTCCAACTAAAGACTGATTGTCAATTGTCATTTGAAACCGATTGCCCAACACTAATTTAAATTAGCGTAAACAGAACAAACTCTCTCCGATTTTATTTTATATGTCTGCTTTGGCAGGAGGTAAAGGCAATGACCAGCTTGCAACTTTTGTGCAGTCTGACCTTAGTCTGTACCACCTGATTTTCCTTTTCAAACCAAAGAAAGTTTTAGAGTAATCTGGAAATGTTTAATTTCAGAATGAAGAAGCCTACCAAATAACCCAATAAAGCAATATTTTCTAAAAGTCCCATAAAACCTTATTTAACCCAAGTAATGCTGTTTCTGGCATATTCATGCTGTATACAAAGATTGCGCAGCCTGATTTTGGCCTATACTGACTGTTTTCTACTTTTTATTGTGGTAAAAACTTATTCCCTATATGTGCCTTTTTAGCTCCCCTGAGCACATCTTGCTCAAGGTGAGCTTTTGTGATCATTGGATGTCCATCATGCATTGTCAAATGTCAAACGTCAACAAAGTGTTCACACTCTAGAGGCCACAAATATGGTCCAATCATCATGAAACTTGGTTAGAATGTTTGTTAGGTCACAAGGATGAACCTTATTGAAAATTAGAAGGATCTGTTTGATATCACAGGAAAAGGGGCCTTAATGACAATTTTCTTGTTTAGTCTAAAGAGGCCACAAAATATGGCCCAATCTTCTTGAAACTTTGTCAGAATGTTTGTCAGATCAAAGGATGAGCCATATTGAAAAATGTGAAGGATCCATGCCTTATCACAGGAAAAGGGACCTTAATGGCAATTTTCATGTTTACACTCTCAAGCCTACAAATATGGTCCAATCATCATGAAACTTGGTCAGAATATTTGTCATGTCACAAGGATGAACTCTATTGAAAATATGAAGGATCCATGACATATAATGGAAAAGGGGCCTTTATCACAATTATCTTGTTTACACTCTAACAAATCATAAATTAGCAATTATGAGTTTTGCTGGGAAATTTGATAATTATCAATTAACCCTTTCCTGTTTAACAAAATTTTGGACCTGTCCAAATTCAATGGTTTTGCAGACGAAAATTTAAAGTGAATTTAATTTGAAAAATAAACATCCAGTAGGGTACAAAATAGTGTGGAAAAAGAAGAAATTGCTTGTCAGAAGCAATTTCTTCTTTTTAGCTCACCTGAGCACGAAGTGCTCATGTGAGCTATTGTGATCACCTTTCCTCAGGCGTCCGTCGGTCTTCCGTCAACAATTTCTTTAAACGACATCTCCTCCTAAACTACTGGGCCAATTAACACCAAATTTTACAGAAATGTTGCTTAGGTTGTCCCCTTCAGAAATAGCTAAAAGAATTGAAATCCATGAAAAACTCTGGTTGCTATGGCAACAAAAGGTGAAATTTTAAGAAAATCTTTAAAATTCTTCTTCTTCTCAACCAGTAGTCCTACAGACTTAAAACTTTGCATGGATGATCAGTTCATAGACCTGAATAAAAATAGCTAAAATCATATCTTTTGGGCCACCAGGTGCGGAGCACCAGGGGGGAGGGGGTAGTACTCTGGGTAAATTTTGTAATCTTTAAGCCTCTTCTTCTTCAGAACCAGGAGCCCTACAGACTTGAAAATTGTCATGGATGATCAGCTCATAGACCTTAATAAAAATAGCTAAAATCATATCTTTTGGGCTGCCAGGTGCGGAGCACCAGGGGGGAGGGGGTAGTACTTTTGTGAAAATTTTGTAATCTTTAACCTTCTTCTTCTTTTGAACCAGGAGCCTGACAGATTTGAATATTGGCATGGATGATCAGCATATGGACCTTTATATAAATAGCTAAAATCATGACTGTAGATTCACCAGGTGCGGAGCACCAGGGGGGAGAGGGTAGTACTTTCGTGAAAATTTTGGAATCTTTAACCTTCTTCTTCTTCTGAACCACAAGCCCTACAGACTTGAAAATTGGCATGGAGGATCAGCTCTTAGACCTTAATAAAAAATAGCTAAAATCATGACTGTAATAACACCAGGTGCGGAGCACCAGGAGGGAGAGGGTAGTACTTTTGTGAAAATTTTGTTACTTTAACCTTCTTCTTCTTCTGAACCACAAGTCCTACAGACTTGAAAATTGGCATGGAGGATCAGCTCATAGACCTTAAGAAAAATAGCTCAAATCATGACTGTAATGCCACCAGGTGCGGAGCAACAGGGGGGAGAGGGTAGTACTTTTGTGAAAATTTTGTAACTTTAACCTTCATCTTCTAATAAACCAGGAGCCCTACAGACTTCAATATTGGCATGGATGATAAGCATATGGATCTAAAATAAAATAGCTTAAATCATGAATGTAGGGTCACCAGGTGCTGAGTGTCTTGGGGAGGGGGTAGTACTTTGGATCATTTTTGAAATCTTTAAACTTCTTCTAATGAACCAGGAGTCCTACAGACTTGAAAATTGGTATGGATGATCAGCATAATTATGGACATTCATTGAATTAGCTAAAATCATGACTGTAGATTCACCAGGTGCAGAGCATCTTGGGGGAGGGGGGTGCTTTGTTGAGAATTTTGAGTTTCAATGCATGAAAATAAAGACTTTTCAAACAGAGATTGTAAAATGATTCAAAGGAACACTTTGAAACTAGCTCCAAATCCACGCATGTGCTGGAAACATTTTGTTATGCATTGCACCCTCACTTTTGTTAATATCAAATGCTTGGTTAATTCACGACGTCACAAAATTTAACGCAGGAATAGAATCAATGTTTTTATTTATGCTCTATATTGATGTTAGAAATAGAAACTGAAAGTGTATAGGCCCAGACTGAGGATATCTAAGTATAAAAAGCCAGGCACATAAATTTACTTTTAAATCCATGTTTTCTCCATTACCTTATGCCTGTAACAACCAAAAATACCAACATATTATGCAATTATGCATGTTGATGTAAGCATTGCAGGAAAAAGGATTCAAATTCTTAAATGTTAAAAGTTTAGGCCTAGGCCATTAACCAAATGTTGGGTTTATTTGTCACGAGGAACAGAGCTCTATTAGACCAATCCCTAATGTTTTGGACTCTCAATCCTTTGGTTGCCTATTCAATCCAATGTTCTGCCAACTTCTGTATGAATTTTGAAAGAGATCGCAACAAGAGATATTTGATTCCCATCAATGGGCGAATGATAAATACTAGTAGAATGTCTAAGTGGGAGGGGTATATGATAGATTGAAGGAATTGTTTTTACTGGTTTGCGAGGTGACAGGAATATATGGGTTAGTCATTTTGTCCCCCCTAAAACCCTAACATTGGCTATTACCTTTCATTTGAAAAGGATAAGGCCTCTATATTTCACATGAATACATGTATTGCTTGGTACCACTTCACTGTCACCTGTCAAGGTCAAGGAGATTTTTCAAGGTCAAATATGTTGACAATTTCTGGAAAATGCTAGTTGTGGGGGCAAGGGGGGGGGGGGGGGGGGGGGGAATAGAAAATCCTGTAACTATAGAATATTTTGAAATGATACAGTCTGGGAAATATTGTTTTACTATTATCTGTCTGTCTGTCTGTCTAAACCTGTCATCTTGAAATTCATATGGAGCGTATCTTATAAATCTTATAATTGAAATAGAGATACATCTGGTTTGTGTACGTACATCTCTAAATGACAAGGTCAGTGGGATTTTTTACCATCAAACTTCAATGCTTTTCAGGGGCATTAGTGTTCTACAAACTCTTCTTGTTTTATCTTTTTAATTTCTTTTTCATATTTTGTATGTCAATTTAAGGTAGGGTTTATATTTGAAAAGAGATCCTGTTTGAATGTATGTATAGTAGAGAGAAAATGCAAAGGCACAACTTGACCAAATAAATTTGCATAATATCAAGTTCTCTTTGTTTTTTTCTTACCCTTCGCTCAATAGAGACCATATTTTGATGTATCCTTAAGGTTCATGTAAAGTGTTTGAGACCCAATATTTAGGGCACTTCATTAACCAAGAAAAAGCAGTATGTCCAGGTATATTATATATCAAAATGAAGCTATTCGTGAGCACAAGCAGTTAGGCAACATAAAACCGCCATAGCTATAGCGGTATAACCAAAACATTGTGGAAAAGGGTCATTTTGTACAGAACAAGCAACTGCATGACGGTTGCATAAAATTGCCCCATATTTTAACAAAGTACAGTCTGAAGTACCATCCAGGTAGTGCTACAACCTTAGATATAAAACTCAGTCTCAAAAGGCTCTTTTGAAGCAATCAAATTCCATTTATTTTGTCAACATACATGTCAAACGGGTTTGGTCTGTTTTCAAAATAAATGTTAGGTATGGTGCAACATCACACCATAATATTGTGAAATATTTTCTGCGATTTATTTCAAATTATAGTTTTTTTTTAATTCAATGATCTACAATATTACTATATATTTATCATTCTATGAAATAGAAATTGATATATTGCTAAACAACCTTACAGGTATATAAACAATTAATGTCTATTTATGTTGTGATAACACACCATACCCTAAAAAGATATACACGTTTACAAAATTAGAATGACATATATGACATATGTGTTTATAAAATAAGTCAAAATAAATTGCCTCCATAACTACTTTTTGGGGCTGAGATTTATACAAATGGTTGTAGCACTACCTGGATGGTACTTTAGGCTAGACTTTGTTAAAATATGAGCCAATTTTATCCAATAGTCATGCATTTGCTTGTTCTGTACAAAATGACCCTTTTCCACAATGTTTTGGCTATACCGCTATAGTTATAACAGTCTTATGTTTTTCAACTGCGTGTGCTCATAAATAGCTTCATTTTGATGTATAATATTCCTGGACATACTGCTTTTTCTTGGCAAATGAATGCCCTTAAAATTGGGTCTCAAACACTTTACATGAACCTTAATAGCCCTCCTTGAAATTTTAGACTGTACCGTACCAAATGAAAAAGGCTGCAGAAAAATAAATAGTGGATGCCTAGAGGTTGAGCCTAAATGTGACCCCAGGGTCTTGATATGAACAAACTTGGTAAAGGTCCACTAGATGATGCCACATACTAAATATGAAAGATTTTTGAAGATTTTCCTATTTTCATCCATCATGCTCAGATGAGCTAAAAGGGATGCGCCCGGGCAAAACTCAAATATGAACCCAGGGTCTTGAAATGAACAAACTTGAAAGAGGCCCTCTAGATGATGCTACATCCCAAATATGAAAGCTGTCTACCATCTGGTTTCAGAGAAGAAGATTTTTCAAAAAATTCACTTTTTGATTCTATGTAAAAAGGGCTGCGCCCAAGTGGAGCCCAATCATGACCCCAGGGATTTGATATGAACAAACTTGGTAGAGGTCCACTAGATGATGGATGCTACATACTAAATATGAAAGCTGTCTGCCTTCTGGTTTCAGAGAAGAAGATTTTTAAAGATTTTCATATTTTCACCCTTTTTGTGTAGGGTAAAGGGAAAGTTAAGGGTGGATATCATTTATTTGAACCACTTTGGTAGAGCTTGACCCAAGGAACAATGCTGCCAAGTTTCATCAAGATTGGCCCACTGGTTAAGGAGGAAAAGATGTTTAAAGAAATCACAATAGCTCACCTTGAGCACTTCGTGGTTCAATCTTGGTTCTTTCATTAGTGTAAGAACTGATTCTTGCCCAGAAATCAAAATTGAGAGGGGTGAATCCAAGTTGTGAACTTGTATCACAAACAGTTAATTCCTCATCACGCTGAACTAGGAATATTCCTGTTTTGGCAGGAGGTAAAGACAAAGATTAGCCTGCACATATGTGTAGTCTAATCAAGTCCATACCACCCGACTTACCCCTTGAGCCTAAGAACGATTTTACTGTTAATTTAAGTCTCAAACACTGGAAAATTCAAAATGATTATTTCCTCAACTCTGGTCAAAATTAAAAGATTAATACTGATTTTATTCAGTACTGATACAGGACTTTAAATTTTTTATTCAATTTTTTAAGGTTTTTATTCAGCATGACAAAGGTTAAAATGAATCGGCTAAAATCGTGCAGGCTGCACAAGCCCATGTAATATTGTTGAATATAATAACTTTTTGTCTTAGATTCTTTCAATAGCCAACTGGGATCTTCTTTCAACTCTCTTGTTAATTAGTGTCATGCCCAAAAGATGGTTAGTTGGATTCAGATACTGCTCATCGGGTTAAAAAACCCATTTCTATTGAAATTGGGTTATAGTAGAAAAACGAATCCCTAGTTTCTTACATGTTATCAACAAACAAGGTGGTAAAATGCCACAAGATACATCTTGCAGTGCTAGAAAAACGACAAAGGAAAATAACTAAAAGATAATGCAAGGTAGAGTTAAGACTCTTGCACATTGCACTCCGTAATCATGAGAGAAGCATAACTGCCAGTTAACCAGACATAAGGGGACAGTTTTTGCACCAGACAAAGAAGTTCACGCTACCCATCCACGGGATGCCATGTGTGATCCCATGATATGTCCTGTATTATACAGGCTTAAAAAACGGCTCCAAAGGACTCAATGTTAAGAATCATAAGGGATCTCTCTTAAGTTTTCGGAGTCCCTGCCATAAATGAGGAATTATTTTACTAGCCATCCTCATATTTTTTGCAAATAAATAACTTTTCTTTGGAAGAACTATACAAGATCTATGATAGAAATTTGCCTTTGGAAATAAACTTCAGGAAATAATTGAAGACTTTTCTTTTAACCCTTTGCTGTTTAACCCCTGCTTTTTACATGCCTGTGATTTTATGATTGAGAAAACAATGTGAAAAAAGAAGAAATTGCTTCTGACAAGCAATTTTTTCTTTTTTCACACTATTTTCTACCCTACTGAATGGTTATTAGCTCACATGAGCACGAAGTGCTCAAGGGAGCTATTGTGATCGATCTTTGTCCGGCGTCTGTCTGTCCGTCACGGCGTCAACTTTTTCTTTAAACAACATCTCCTCCTAAACCTATGGGTCAAAATCAACAAAACTTGACAGAAATATTCCTTGGGTGGTCCCTTGTAAAAATTGCTCAAATGGAAAGGATCCGTGCCATATCAGGGGAAAAGGGGCCTTAATGACAAATTTCTTGATTACACTCTAGAAGCCACAAATATGGTCCAATCTTCATGAAACTTGGTCAGAATGTTTCTTAGGTCATGAGGATGAAGTCTATAGAAAATCGGAAGGATCCATGCCATATCACTGAAAAAGGGGCCTTAATGACAATTTCGTCAACAATTTCTTTAAACGACATTTTCTCCTAAATTTATGTGTCAAAATCAACAAAACTTGGCAGAAATATTCCATGGGTGGCCCCTTGTAAAAATTGCTAAATTGGAATGGATCAGTGCCATATCACGGGAAAAGGGGCCTAATTGGCAAATTTCTTGTTTACACTATAGGAGCCACAATTATGGTCTTATTTTGATGAAACTTGGTCAGAATGTTTGTAAGGTCATGAGGATGAAGTCTATTGAAAATGGGAAGGATCCATGCCATATCATTAGAAAAGGGGCCTTAATGACAATTTTGTCAACAATTTCTTTAAAGGACATCTCCTCCTAAACTTATGAGTCAAAATCAACCAAATTTGGCAGAAATATTCCTTGGGTGGTCCCTTGTAAAAATTGCTCAAATGGAAAGGATCCGTGCCATATCAGGGGAAAAGGGGCCTTAATGACAATTTTCTTCTTTACACTCTAGAAGCCACAAATATTGTCCAATCATCATGAAACGTTGTCAGAATGTTTGTTAGGTCTTGAGGATGAACTCATTTGAAAATTGGAAGTATCCGTGCCATATCACGGGAAAGGGGGCCTTAATGACAATGTTCTTGTAAGAGCTCCAAACGCCACAAATATAATCCAATCTTCATTAAACTTGATCAAAATGTTTGCCAGGTCACAAGAATGAACTCTGTTGAAAATGGGAAGGTTTATGCCATATCATAGGAAAAGGAGTCTTGATGATAATTTACTTGAAATATCAGGTAAGCAATTTAGGGCCCTCAGGTTCCTCTTGTTTTCTAATTTAAATCCAGTTTAAAATATGATTTACAAAACCTTTGAATTTGGACAGGTATAAAATTTTGTACAAGAAGGCCATAGTGGCCCTAAATTGCTCACCTGAATGAACTGTCGAAAATAGTTTAAAGAAGATTTAGAAAGGATGAAGAATTCTTACCAAATTTCAGGTCGATTGGGCAAAAAATGATGCCTCTACACTGCTTACAAGGTTTTTCTAATATTTGACCCTGTGACCTCATTTTTGACCCCACTTGACCCAATTTCAAAATTGACCTAGATTTCATCAAGATCATCATTCTGACCAATTTTCAGGTTGATCAGGCAAAAAATATGGCTTCTAGAGTGTCTACAAGGTTTTTCTAAGATTTGACCCTGTGACCTCATTTTTGACCCAACTTGACCCAATGTCAAACTTGTCCAAGATTATATCAAAACAATCATTCTGACCAAATTTCAGGTTGATTGGGCACAAAATATGGCTTCCAGAGTGTCTACAAGGTTTTTCCAATATTTGACCCTGTGACCTCATTTTTGACCCCACTTGACCCAATTTCAAACTTGTCCGAGCTTTTATCAAGACAATCATTCTGACCTAATTTCAGGTTGATCAGGCAAAAAATATGGCTTCTAGAGTGTCTTCAAAGTTTTTCTAAGATTTGACCCCGTGATCTCATTTTTGACCCCACTTGACCCAATTTCGAACTTGTCCGAGATTTCATCAAAACAATCATTCGGACCAAATTTCAGGTTGATTGGGCACAAAAAATGGCTTCTAGAGTGTCTACAAGGTTTTTCAAAGATTTGACCCCGTGACCCCATTTTGGACCCCACTTGACCTAATTTCGAACTTGTGCGAGATTTCATCAAGACAATCATTCGGACCAAATTTCAGGATGATCGGGCACAAAATATGACTTCTAGAGTGTCTACAAGGTTTTTCTAAGATTTGACCCCGTGACCTCATTTAAGACCCCACTTGACCCAATTTTGAACTTGTCCGAGATTTCATCAAGACAATCACTGCACCAAATTTCAGGTTGATTGGGCACAAAATATGGCTTCTACAGTGTCTACAAGGTTTTTCTAAAAATTGACCATGTGACCTCATTTTTGACCCCACTTGACCCAATTTCGAACTTGTCCGAGATTTCATAAAGACAATAATTCAGACCAAATTTCAGGTTGATTGGGCACAAAATAAGGCTTCTAGAGTGTCTACAAGGTTTTTCCAATATTTGACCCTGTTACCTCATTTTTGACCCAACTTGACCCAATGTCAAACTTGTCCAAGATTATATCAAGACAATCATACTGACCAAATTTCAGTTTGATCGGGCACAAAATATGACTTCTAGAGTGTCTTCAAGGTTTTTCTAAGATTTGACCCCGTGACCTCATTTTTGACCCCACTTGGCCCAAATTCGAACTTGTGCAAGATTTCATCAAGACAATCTTTCTGACCAAATTTCAGGTTGATTGGGCAAAAAATATGGCTTCTAGAGTGTCTACAAGGTTTTTCTAAGGTTTGACCCCGTGACCTCATTTTTGACCCCACTTGACCCAATATCAAACTTGTCCAAGATTTCATCAAGATGATCATTCTGCCCAAATTTCAGGTTGATTGGGCAAAAAATTTGGCCTCTAGAGTGTCTACAAGGTTTTTCTAAGAATTGACCCTGTGACCTCATTTTTGACCCCACTTTACCCAATTTTGAACTTGTCCGAGATTTTATCAAGACAATCATTCTGACCGAATTTCAGGTTGATTGGGCAAAAAATATGGCTTCTAGAGTGTCTAACAAGGTTTTTCTAAGATTTGATCCCGTGACCTCATTTTTGACCCCACTTGACCCAATATCGAACTTGTCCGAGATTTCATCAAAACAATCAATCGAACCAAATTTCAGGTTGATTGGGCACAAAATATGGCTTCTAGAGTGTCTACAAGGTTTTTCTAAGGTTTGACCCCGTGACCTCATTTTTGACCCCACTTGACCCAATTTCGAACTTGTCCGAGATTTTATCAAGACAATCATTCTGACCAAATTTCAGGTTGATTGGTCAAAAAATGTGGCCTCTAGAGTGTCTACAAGGTAAATGTTGACGACACACGACGCACGACGGACGACGCACGGCACACGACGGACATCACGCGACCACAAAAGCTCACCTTGAGCACTTCGTGCTCAGGTGAGCTAAAAACAGGAAAGGGTTAAGAAAAAAAGCAATAATATTGTAATTGCCAATAAACACGAGTCATAGGCACTTACAATAGTTTTACACTGGTCCCTGAATTTTTACTCACAACAATTTTGTGCTGGTCCTTAATTTGCTTGTCACAGACATAATAATACAATTAAGCTTTCAAAATTTATTTCACATTCTAATACAAATGTGTTAAAAGAACAAATAATGGTAAAATAGACGATAAATAGAATGAATACTGTACAAGAAAACATTTTTTTAAGAATATTAACATGTATTTCCCTCTTGAAGCAAGTTTTTAGAGTTTTTGTCTCAAACGATGGCTCTGTGTTATCTCATAATCTGTGGTCGAGAGGGGGCAAGATCTTCTTGTAGTGGTCTTGAGTTTGATTCCTAGAAATTTTTGTCAAAACCAAATAAATTTCTTCTTCAGCTCTTAACGTTACACATTTGGCGATTAAACTAAGAAAAAGAGCACTGCCTATGGATTCAATGCTCGGCTGCTGGTGCCAGATGATGCAATTTATATTTCAAGTCGAAACAAGATGTGTTTGTGAAACACGAATGCCCTCGGAACAGCATTTTTTTACAAAGTTTGACCTTCGAGATGACCTTGACCTTGTCACATGACCTTGACCTCGTCACATGACCTTGACTTTGGTGTACAGCTTTGTATGTCAAATACTTTTGGAGAAAAGGCAAAGGTTAAGTTTTCGGGTTAAGTTTTCAGACAGACGGACGGACGGGCGGACAGACAGACAGACGGATGGACAGACAGACAGGCAGATGAATATGAGTAAAACAATATGTCCCCTTCAAAACATACTTCTCTGCAAGTAGAAAGCTTAACAGCCCATATCAGACAAGTCGGGTAAAAGAATTCCACACCTCTGGGGTTAACACTATAACAAACTTATACTAAATATCTATAATCACGAACACTTCATGTTTGTCCTTTTCATCATAAATTTGCATACTAGAATAAGTTATTGCCTTCACTTCTGTTCCTTGTGGGTGTTTAGAAATGTTAAACTCTTCACCATAACTGAAAAGAAGGAAAGAAAGGACTTGATTGTGACAAAGACATGCAGTCGAGCTTGCCCTGCAATCAGGATGAAAAACGGTGCAAACTGTTTGCACATTATACTCTGCTTTGCACATGCACTTGCTTGCAAATTGGGGAATAATTTTGTTTTGTTCTCCTGAATTTAGGTCTGTTGTTGAGCCCCAAAAATCTGTTTTTTATCATTTGACCCTAAACCTTGATATTTGAGTTACAAATGTACCTGAATATCTTTAAAATGCACTTGAACATATGATAGAGATCTCAATTTTTTGTAATCAATCCATTAAAATCTAGGAGATAACCTTAATTTGAAAATTTGAACACTATAGCTGTGAATTTGACCTCAGAGGTAAAATTACTGAAAAATTTCTTTCAAATGGCACATCTTGTAAAGGAGGACAATTGTTATTAGTTTATATTTGAAATGCATTAATTGTTATTTGAGAAAGTCTAAAAGCTAAAACTTACAAAACTAATTGAAAATAAATTAGAATAAATTAAATCAAGAACATTACATAATAAAATGTGCGCTAGAAGGTCAAGATCTATATTTACTTACCCTTTAGATTTTATCTTGAAATTTTCTAAATCAAATTCTGTTATAACAATTTTCTGAAATACAAATCAAAAAATCTAGAATCCTAGATAACTGCTTGTAAATTTGGTGAGTGAAATGTTCATCCTTCATTGAACAATATCAAAATGTACAAAATGTACAGCTTGGTTGATAAAGGTAACTTGAACCTTGACAAATGAAAATAAATTTAGTACACTTGATTTTTCAAAGATAAAAAGCCTATTTTCTTTCTTTCATTTTGTATATTTTCAGTGTAATATAAATTCTTAGTTTACTGGATCCATGTTCACTGCCATCATTTTTTGCTATTTTTTCAACAACCATTTTCTTCAATAATCAACCTAGATACCATAACTACAACTCATTTGTGATAGTTGCAATGTTATGGTCACTCACAAAAATTTGCCTTTTGTTTTCATGTCCATAACATTCCCTGCATTCAGGGTGCAAAAACATAAGCGAACATTTGGATATTGTATCCCAATTTGCATGTGAGTACACAAGCAAAGAGGAGTAAAATCTGCAAATATTTTCACTCTGAACACAGGGCATATCTTTTGCTGACAAATACTGCTTCAATACCTGAAACTGTCAGCAATGTCAGAGGGCACTGGGAGGGGCAAGCAATATTCAATTAAATCTTGATTTACTGGACATGAAGAACTAGAGAACCACTTACAGGCGCCTACGGTCAGCTGTTGGGAGCTGTATAGGGATCCAAAATTACCCCACCTACCACCATATAGACCAATAATATAAACGTTTATATTATTGGTCTATATGGTGGTAGGGGGTAATTTTGGGCCCCTATGGGGAGCTGGATAGTGGATAAAAAATCTATGTCATTAACTCTCACAAAATGCATCTAGAGTGAGCCCCATTGATAGTTTAGGTTACCCCTTTGATAGTTAAGATGGTTGCCAAGTTTCAAGTGAATGCCTTTAGTAGAACCAGAGATATCACAAACAGTCAAAGTTTTTGCACAACAATGACAACAACAACAAAGACATCAACAAGAGGCTAAGGCTATAGCAATACCTGGGGTCGCCGAAAAACAGCAGAGCTTAAAATTACAACACAACATAGTACCATGAAATCTGGGTGATTTTCATGGTTTATTTTTGTGAATATGGCTTGACAGAACTATAGGCAAGTTAATATTTTCATGATAGAGTAATTTGATGGCTAAGTGTGAAACAGTTATAACTTTTTATAAACATATAGGCAGTTACAACTGTTTCACACTGAGCTATCAAACTGCACTTAAATACCATGAAATTAAGAAATATTTGGAAATTTTCTTGTTCAATCACATATGAAACTTTTATTTATAAACCAAGAATTTGTCTTTAAAAGGAAGCATTCTGCAGTTCAAATAGTCAGTTATAGTTATGCAGTGAGACGTTATTATCTGGGTTTCAATTAAAAAGATTCAGCTGTACTTACTCTAGGTATGAAGAAGGGTTCTGCCGAGAATAAAAACAGCCATTCATCTAGAAAATGATAGAGTAGAGATTCTATATCATCACCTGAAAATATATAGAAAATTGTATTACCTGACCACTAACAGGACCACCAAAAAACAGTCGTCAAAGAGAACAGTCGCTTTATACATGTTTTGTTTACAAAAAAGAAACAAATTTTGACTGAATATGCATTAGATTGCCAAATTCTCAATAATCCTATGCTGTTTAAACTCAATAGAATCGTCTTATTGAGTCCCTTAATAAAAATAGTGGCTTAATGCACATGGTGGCAAGTTTGACTGTATAGCGAATTTACTGCTGTAAAAGTTGCGTTATGCGACCACTTAGGGGACCAATAAAAAGCAGTTGCTTATGGAAATGGTAGCTTAATACAATTTTGAATGATAAAGAAAACCTGTTATTTAAAAGCATAAAAAGATAGTCGCAATATTATTACTGAATCCTATGAATTGATGTTCGAAATTATAAGAATCATTTCATTGAGACTATTTTAATGGGTTCTAAAGTCATAAGTTTCAATGCTATACATTTTCTTGTTTAAGAATGTTCATTTTTTCGAAGATTTTGCTTACAGTGAAGGGATTTTTTATGAGGGTCACTCACTTAAAACAAGGTTGCTTAATTGAAGTGGTCGCTCAAGTAATATTGACTGTAATACAAATAATGCTTGTAAAACCGAACTTCTCACATAACCTTGACATTACCCAAGGTGTACTTGTCAGAGGTACATATACAAATAATGACACAGAAAATACATCTTAAAATTATCATTTGTGTTTAATTTAACCCTATGTTGTTGGTTCATGTTCCCATTTTATTTTGCTTGATGAGATGATTCTAATTCATAATAACAGCAAAAAAAGTTTTGCTGATTTCACTAAATCCAAAATTACAAGAGGTAACAATTTGCTAGCCACCAAAGAAATGTATAAGTAAAACTTCAACAAGTCTTTCCATGCCAGTCTAAAAGGGAGACTCAAGGCTTTCTATACCTGTCAAGGTTAAAAACAACATGAAAATAGATAGAGACATGGACAGACAGACATTAATGCTGCCTAAAATGGGAGATTCAAACAGTAAACAACTTGACCCTCATCATGCTGAATTAAAATTTTATTTCAATGAACTTATCAATTTTTGTAACATTTCACACAATTTTTCCTATGATAATCAATCAGAAAACAGACAGAGTAGGCTAAGATCAGACTGCATGATAATGCAGGCTGATCCGAGTCTATGCTGTGTGCAAACGCTTTGTGAAGAGCATGATGATGACTTATTTTCAGCTCAAATCCACCTCTTTTTGTAAACATGATTTAGCTTAAACAAATAATTTCTCCTTTTTTCATAATTATTTTCTACAATATGTTATTTTTTTTCCACAAATTGCATCCACCTTTCATTGCAGACTACATCCCCTTATAAACCTTGTTATGCTAAATAAATTATTTATTTGTTTGAATGGGGTTAAATGCGGCTTTCAAAAATCTTTCAGGTCTATCACAGAAGCTGGAGCACCTAACAATGATTTCTTTTATTTCTATCACCAGTTCTACCATTACATCTTTTCCTAGCCTCTAGCTGCTTTCCCACATAGGCCTACCATAATCAACCCAAAAGTTGAGGACAAATTAAGACTGAAAGGACGAGTGAGTCCTAGGGGATCAAACCTCAGACCTCTAGATTTCATGCTGAATAAAAACTTTCCCAAAATTGCACTGAAATCAAAGCAGTGAGAGTACTGGGTGTCCTGACTGGGAGTCTGTACTTATTGCAAAAGCATGATTTTGAAAATCTTGTGCATTAAGAAATTCCAAAAAATCTAAGATCAGAATGCACATAGGAGCAGGCTGTACCCCCTGCAATAGCAGGAATATTCAGGATTCAGCATGCCAAGTGTTCATTTTGACCAATCTTAGATTTCCAAAAAACAGAAAATTACCTTCAGCTTCAAGTTCTTGTTCTTCCAACATTTCAACCTTTGAGAAATCTGTGGTCATATAGTTAAACATAGCTACTCCAACCTGTAAAGGTTTACAACAAAACTTCCAAAATCATGACCCATTGACACCTTGACTGTGAGTTTCTAGGGGTCATAGCTGTTTTTGAAGGGGTCAAAGCAATAAAACAGTTTATCATTACAAGTAAAGATTTTTATAGTTATGTTGGTGTAAATATGTTGATTGTCCCGATCTTTATAAAAGATTCCCGTTAAATATTTGTCTCTTGTATATCTTAATAAGATTAATACTTCATATGAATATTTTAAAAGTAATAAAGATATGAAAGAGAAAATTGAATTAAATTCTCAAAAAAACACATCTTTATTAGAATTCTTAAAGGGTCAAAATAGCTTATTCTGTGACAAGGGCCTAATTATTACAAATACATGTAGGTATTCATGTGAGTTCCCTGCCTTGATTGTACAGGTTTCTCTTTTGACAGATTAAATATATGACGCATCACGTAAAAAGGGACCATCTTGGAAGTGTGTTAAGTGTTGACTCAGAATGTGGGGACTGCGTAGACTGACCAGGATTGAAACTTTTGCACTTGGACTTTTTTCTAAATCTAGAAAGATCATTCTACCTTCCTGTAAAAGAATTCTTGAAATGTGAACTCATGTTGAGCTGAACCAGAATCATTCTCTTTTTCAAATGTCTATGTTAGGGAGTTGCCAGATGGTCCCCTTTGGCGTGTTGGATCACATATATTATATTTAAAGTCTGAAGTCAATGGATTTAGTTTTATTACCCTGGCTTTACCATGATACAAAGTAAAGCATTACCATTGCCACATTATTAGACTTTAAGTTTGACATCAACAAAATGGGATCTGAATGACTAAACAGTAAGACTCATTGCGTAAGGTTTAAAAGTCCCTACTTCAAATTTAGACAAGGGTATTTCTTTAAAGCTCTACTCATGTTTTTGAGTTTATTCAAATTAGTGGTATTCCCATTGATTGAGCCACACAATATACCCAAAAGATATGAACCTATGGGGGTCAATATCAGGAAAGAATGGCAGATTTCTGAAGATGACCCCAGAGGGGCCAAGCAACACACATCAGGGCCCAAGGTTATAAAACTTTTCTCAGGCTCAATTAAAAATTTTCTCAAATTTCAATTTGAGATTAAAGCCGTAATTCTGTTTTATTACTCATTTAAATGTATTAACATAAAACATGATATTAATAAGTTGTTATAAATAACAACTTATTAATATTATCTTTTATTTTCATACATTTATTTTAATTTAAAATTTGAGAAAAATTGAGCCTGAGCCTGAGAAATGTTTTATAACCTTGGGCCCAGATAGTTTTGAGAGTCCTGGATACTTATTTGTGAGTCTCAGGATCACAAATCCTGTGTTCCTTAAAAATCTGATGCAGCAGCAAATAGACAGAAATCAATACAATATGTCATGCTAAACTCAAAATTTCTAAAGAAATAGTCAAGCTTTAAAAAAACAATTAACCCTTGTCATGCTGATCCCGGAATATTCCTGCTTTGGCAGGAGGTATGGACAAACATCAGCCTGCACATATGTGCAGTCTGATCTTAGTCCATACAACCTGATTTATTTATTCTTTAAACCAGAAAAGTTTCAGAAATCATATTTTTAAAATCAAATGCTGACTCACAATTAGGAAAAATAGAACTTTCAGCACTTTGATTAACATATCATTTTGCCAAGGTTTTTTATTCAGCATGACAAGGGTTAAACTAACATACCTGTTCAAAAGCTTCTTTCAAATCCTCTCCCCCTAATTCTAAGTTAAAGAAAAAAATTTCTGTACATGAATTAATTATCTTGTTCAATTAACATTAGGAGCATATAACTCAATAAATGTGTACAAACAATATGGCTATAAACTGTATATATTCTATATGAAAATATTTGCGTAACAGACAAATTAAGTACAATAAGTACATGTAATAAACATAGACGAAACGCTTTGTTAAACCCTAGTATCAAAACAAGAGGCTCTTGTTTTCACTTTATTTTCAATCTCTCTTGAAGTAGTTTAATCACATTTCAAATCAGCATACTGTAGACAGTTTGCAGGTTCTTTGTAAAACAGTCTAAAATTACACTTTTTTGGGGAAATAGTCTATCAAAGGATACATGCATGTAATCTGAAAAGAAAAAAAGATGTGTTCATATTCATAAATACTTATGCTCCTGAAAACTGAAAAGGGTATTTCTTTTTTAAAGAAGTTTGATCTTTATAATTTACATTGACCTTGACAGACTACCTTGACCTTCAAAGTGTATATTGATGAGATGAGCCTTTATGTCAAACATGAGTACTTGAATAGTGTTGAAGGTTTGGGGAAAAAGTTCAGTTCACTGTTAAAATTTTGCAGACAGACAGACTGATCGACAGACACTGATGAAACATTATGTCCCCAGACTTCAAGAAATACTGCCGATGCCACTGATATGTCTTGTAAAAATCATGCCAGTACAATAGGTTGGACATGAATACAGGACCAACTGACTGGTAAAATCTAGCCACATACACAATGTGTTTTATCATTTTGTCTGATGGAATTTAAGTTTACCAGACCCACTGTACGGTAAAATATTTGGGTATTTCCACTATTTCGAGAAGACTGTGTCCCAAATCTATAGAATCAGGGTACATAGAAAATCATGTCTTTGTGACAAAAGAAAGCCCCTGAAAGCAATTTTTTGAGATGCATTTTTTCCCAGAGCAATGACTTTAATGAAATAATTAATATTAATGGCCTTGTTAACTGGCCCTACTCTAAGATTGTGCAGATGTGTAACAAAGGGATATATCATCATTTAAAACAGGAGCATAGATTTTAAAAAGATCAAGTCAAGCGTGTAGAAATGTGAATAAAAAACTTACTGAACATCGGCAGTGTGATCAAGATCTGCAAAAGAAATTATTTGAAAGACAATGAAAGTATTAAAAGCCCTAAGACAAGTTACATGTGCTAGTCCCTCAACCACTTAAATAGAGAATAATCAACTGGTTATGACTGATATAAAAAATATTTCAGAATTATTCCTGCCAGTTATTTCCGAAAGGTGGGATGGGCACTGGCAGTATATATAGATAGATAGATAGAGAGAGAGAATGTGTTATTAGGTGTTAAAAAGTGAGTCCGAAGGACGAGTTTTTTATCATCCTAATAACATATTCAAGTGAAATCTTTTTCATATCAGACATAACCAGTTGATCATTCTATTTATTAAATTCACAACAACCCTATTTTCATTCCTAAAATTATGTATTTTGTCATTTTCACCTAATAATACCGATGAAAAACTTCTTTTCAATAATTTCTAGTACCCATCTTGGATTATGCTTTAAAAATTGGAGGGAACATAAAGATGCTTTGAAGCAAAAAAAATCCATTCTTTGTGTCGCCGGCCAGCCGGCTATCGTATCTAGCGGTAGTGGGGGCGAAGATATAAAGAAGAACACCAGCTCAAATGTTGATGAATTCTATTGTCAACCCAAAAGTTGTTTCTAAAAATAGATTATAACAATAATAAGTACCTGTACAAATCCCATATAAATACATGTATCTATGTACAAACATATTCTACATACTAGACTATTTAATGCATTATAATAACTGTAATTACCTGCATTTACGGTAAGGCGTAAACACGCTAAATAAAGATGGAATGAAAACATCAGAAAGTGTACGAGTGCAACTGTTAGTGAATCAATGGCGGATCAAAACAAAGGCAACACGATTTTAGGTAAAACGTGGTTTTAGAATATTAATCGAATAAACCTTCATGATCTTAACTACACATCTACAATAAATCTAGTTAAGGGTAATAGACATTGGTCAGCGACAAGGCACAATGTCAAAAAGTAGAAAACAAATAGTTAGATAAAAAGATAATTTTATTGATATTTTCACCCTATGACACATTCCCCCTGGCGGAGAAATGTCGTCCCGACATTTACGTAACATCATCACCTGCTGAAACAAATAAAAACAGGAATTAGTTGAAATTAGGAATGACTTATAAATAAATAATATAAATCATAGAAGTAAACCAAACAGATACGACAAATTCACTTATTTACAGCAGACACACGTGATCCATTCTCAATGATATAATTCCTGTAAGGAAATAGCTATCGCATTATAACATTGACATTAGTGTCTACTAGCCGAAGGTCATCTGGATACCAGAACAGCCGATATCACGGAGACTGTAATAAAAGAAGTGATTTCATTTACAGGAAACAACTGAATATTTGGAACTCAGAAATAAGCGCGAACGTACCTGCATTTTGATTAAAAAAACAGTTTAGAACATATATACTTTTATTTCAAAACCCAGTCATTTGACTTTTGCCATTTTGGTGGATGACGTTGTCTGCTTGGTCTCTGTAAAGTTCGTGAACTTTCAGCAGCACCCCTTCGCTGTGGAATGACATATTTCTGGCTTCCTAGAGTTTGGTCATCGCGGCGCTGGCAATCATGTGACCTAATTGGTAGAAGTAGATTCCTGTGTAAAGTCCTAGTTTTCTTTGAGGCACTGTTTTTCTTCCTTATAACATAGACTGGCGTTTCAATGTTTGGCTGTTCAATGATTACGTAAGGGTCTGACTCCCATTTATCTGCAATCTTCTGCTTACCTCTAAGGGTAACATTCCTTACTAAGACAAGATCTCCCGGCTGTAGAACAGCCGCCGTTGCCTTCCTGTCATAAAGTGACTTATTTGTCTTAGCTGTGTTGTCTGCTGTTTCCTTTGCTTTTTCGTAAGCAAAGGAAAGTCTCTCCTTCAGCTTCCTCACGTAATCATTTCTGTTTCTACAATACGACTCATCAAACGTCAGTCCAAGAAGAGCATCTATAGCTAATTTTGGTTCCCTTCCAAACATGAGAAAATAAGGAGAGAAGCCAGTGCTCTCATGAATGGTCACATTGTAAGCATGGACCAATGGACCAACATAGGTCTTCCAGTCAGATTTCTTGTTATCCTCTAGGGTACCAAGCATTTTCAAAAGGGTCTGGTTGAATCGCTCCGTCATTCCATTACCCATAGCATGATATGGGGTTGTATGTGACTTGCTCACCTGTGCCATCGAACACAGTTCCTGTATCAGAGTTGCCTCGAAATTGGGACCCTGGTCACTATGTATTTTGGACGGGAATCCGTAATGAACAATGAATTGTTCAAATAGGACTTTGGCTGTAGTCCTCGCCGTTTGATTTTTGGTAGGAAAGGCTTGAGCGTACCGGGTGAAATGGTCGGTAATCACAAGGATGTTTTCAAACCCTCCCTTAGATTGCTCAAGACTCAAAAAGTCGAGACAGACTATTTCCATTGGACAGGTCGAACTAATTGGTACAAGCGACGCTAAAGCTGGTCTTGTTTTTCTGACTGTACACCTTTGACAACACCGTACATTATCTTCTATAAAAGCTTCCATTCCAGGCCAAAAGAACCTCTGTTTGAACAAGGAGGTTGTCCTATCACGTCCCTGGTGACCAAGATCGTCATGAAGAGCTTTGAACACCTCGTTTCTCAGGCTCTCCGGAAGAATCAGCTGTTTATAAGTCTCGCTCTTGTACTTAGATATCCTAAATAGTATCCCTTCTCTAATCTGTAGATTATCCCATTCTCGTAAGTACCTGACCAAAGGATCGACATTCCCACAAACCCGCTGAGCTGACGGTTTGGTGCCGTGTGTCAAGTGATCAAGTAATCCTGAGATTATTGGATCCTCGCGTTGAGCCTTTCTCCAGTCCTTAGAACTCAAAGATATTGAGTCAATTACTTCAGGGGGTACTTCCTGATCAATATTGTCGTCGACAATATTCAACGTATCTGGAGTGACAAGAGATAATGCAGCTGGTGTATCAGGTAAAACAGATGCTTCCACCAAAGCTGATATGACATGACTTTCGACAAGTTTCTCATGACCAGGCCTTCTTGAAAGGCTATCAGCATCGATATTCTTCTTTCCTGATCTGTAAGTGGTCTTGAAATTATAGTTTGATAGTGCAGCCAGCCATCTATGTCCTGATGCATCAAGTTTAGCTGATGTTGTAACATAGGTTAAAGGATTATTATCTGTCACTACTTCGAATGCTGATCCATATAAATAATCATGAAATTTTTCAGTGACTGACCACTTTAGAGCTAAGAACTCTAATTTGTGAGCTGGATAATTACGTTCCGCTGGCTTCAGACTTCTACTAGCGTACGCAATTACTCTTTCAATACCATCCTGTTTTTGGTACAATACGGCCCCAAGGCCTTTTGATGATGCGTCCGTATGTAATTTAAAAGGAAGACTGTAATCGGCATAAGCCAAAATTGGAGGATTGATTAGCTGGCTTCTTAGCTCATCAAAGGCTGTCTGTTGATCTAATCCCCAATTGAAAGGTTGTCTCTTTTCTTTCCTTTTTGGTGTTTTGTCTGTTTTCAGGGGATGACCAATTAATAAATTATTCAGCGGTCTGGCGATGGCTGCGAAATCTTTAATGAACTTACGGAAATAGCCGACAAATCCGAGGAACTTTCGGACTTCTTTAACTGTTTTAGGCACAGGCCAGTCGGAGACCACTTTAGTTTTATCTGGATCTGTCTGAATTCCTTGCTTCGAAACCACGTGACCAAGGTAAGTAATTCTTTCTTTAAAGAACTCGCATTTCTTCGGATTAACTTTCAGATTATTTACAGCTAACCGTTCAAATACAGCATCCAGACGATCTATATGGGAATTTATATCCTGGGAGAAGATGACAATATCGTCAAGATATATGAGGCAGTCCTTCAAGTTGAGGTCACCCATGCAACGTTCCATCAACCGCTGGAATGTAGCTGGGGCGTTACATAATCCAAACGGCATTCTATTACATTCGTAAAAGCCCAGCCCCCAAACCTGAAAGGCTGTCTTCTCTTTGTCACATTCTTCCATCTCTACCTGCCAATAGCCAGATTTAAGATCCAATTTAGAGAAGTACTTGGAGCCAGAAAGAAGATGTAATGTGTCGTCAATCCTTGGCATAGCATAGGCATCTTTCTTAGTTTTGTTGTTGAGCTTTCTATAGTCAATACATAGACGAATTGAACCATCCTTCTTTTTAACAACAACAATATTGGATGACCAAGGGCTGTTTGACTCTCTAATTGCGCCTATGTTCAACATTTCTCGTAGATGCTCCTTTACCTCATTAAAAACAGACGGTGGAATTCTACGATATGGCTCTTTGAATGGCTCTCCATCCGTCAGTTCTATCTTGTGCCTAACTGCTGAAGTGCGTCCCAGATCGTGTGGGCCTTTGGGAAAAAGGCTTTCCCACTTTTGGAAGAGTCCATATATCTTCTGTTTCTGGTCAAAAGTAAGATCTGCTTCATTGATATCTACACCGAAATCTCGATTTATATTGTTATCCTCGTTGTTTTCTTTTTCAGGTGACGTTTGTGTCTCAGGTAAGTATGTGTTGATACTACTAATTGTAATATTTTTGTTTTCTTTTTCAGGTCCAAACATATCCGGAGCATCAACATGTCTCAAGATAGATACCTCGTTCAATTGACAAATCTCAGACTTTGCTGGAATCCTTATTACCTTAGCAGAAATATTGCATAGTTTCACTGGAACCCGAGCAGTCTTTCCTCTATTCGACAAACTGACAACACGTGGACAGACCAAAGGAGAAGAATTATAGCTGTCCTCAATGTGTTCAGTTACAGCAGCGTTAGTGTTACGAATTTTTCGAACGAATCCGCTGACTGTCCTGGTTTCCATAGGCTTCAAAGTGATTGGCTGTGTCGAGCAGACTGTCCCAACTGATGGAGATTCCAGACAAACGAAAGCCGATTTCCATTCAGTGGGTACAACATCGTTTTCAGAATGAATGTCCTTAACTTGTCTTATAACGTTCGTGCCAATCAAAATAGGAACCTCTCTGTGGTACTCTGTTGTAGGTACAACAAGTAACAATGTTTCGACATCAAATCTATTGAGTGACTCGAAGTCTAAACTCGTCTCTATATATCCTAAGTAAGGAATGTGGGATCCATTTGCCGAAATTATATCAAGATTGAAGTCTTCTAAACTGTTCAGGATTGGCTGATTAGGTAACTCTTTATAAAGGGACTCTGATATAGAGCTTATCATGGAACCGCTGTCCAAAAGAGCCCTTGTAGTAATTCCATCAACTCTCACGCCAGTTTCATTTGGCAAGCCAACCAGCCTTTTTAAAACATTCTCCTTTGGGCAACATTTTATATTATTGCTTCTATCGTGCCCTGTGATAGAAGCATCTATGCGTTTAAATTCTTGGGATCTCCATTCTGTTTTCCATCTTTATCCTGGTAATCTTTCTTCCCATCCTCTTTCTTTGGATAATTTCTATTATAATTAAATCCTTTCCTAAAGCCATCATTATTCTTACTCGTACTCTCTGAATCCCTTCTATCTTTCCTCAATTCGGCCATTTCAAGTTCCAACTTTTCCATTTTCCCCATCATGGTATGAAGTAAGTCTAATTGTTTATTCATACTATCTTGCTTTTGAGCAAATCCTTCCGAACTCTGGGTTGTTAACTCAATCCTTCTACTTCCACTTTCAAATGGTCCTCCGCTTGACTTTGAAGTACCTTCACTACAACGATTCAAATCGAACTCTTCCATCTTGGCCTTTTTTCTAAGTCTTTCAAAGCTCGCTTCCGACTCGTACGTAACTCTTGTATTATTTCTTAATTTTTCATTCCTCAATCCCTTCCAAAATCTTTGCTTAAGCAATCCATTCCTTTTATTCTCTGTTATCTCTCCGGACTGTACAGCAAATTGCACAATGGACTCCAACCTTAGAGCCCAGTCCGAAGTTGTTTCATTCTCTCGCTGTTTTGCATTGAAGAGCTCTTGCATTATGCTATCTTCTGTTTGGGTTGTTCCATAAATATCTTCCAATTTCTTTAAGATCTCATCTGAACTTGCCATTGGGTTCAATGTTAATAGAATTCTTTTTGTTTCCCCTTTTAGGGCACTTCTAAGTGCCTGAGAAATTAGGACCTCAGGGTATAGACCACTCTGGATTATACAATCAACCTCTATCTTCCATACTGTATAATCAATTCCTAGGAATGGTGGAATCCTTGGAATACTAAAACCCGCTGGACTTTGTGCTGTCGTTCCCTTATTTCTATCAATGCTTTCACCTTGATAACCCAACTTTCCATTAACAATATTCTCCGACAACTCTTGATCTATTAATTTCATCATCTGGATTTTCTTTTCCCTTAAGCTTTCATATTCCAATTTATGCTTGATGTCATTCTCCATGCTTTCCCTTTCTTTTCTGACGTTGTCTAATTCTTGCTGTGCCATCCTTAATGCATTTATCTTATCCGTGAGCTGCCTCTCCTCCTTGTCTCTAATCTTCATTTCATTATCCATCATTCTATTCCTGTATCTTAGCTGATGAATGAAATCTTTTTCTCTTTCAATTTCTGAATCTATTTTCTCCCTCTCCAATTTAATACTTTTTGTCCATCTGTCCATCTCATCCACAGGACCATCTCGATTTTTGACCATTTCAATTTTCTGCTTCAGATTGTCGCCTAGTACTTCATTGTAATCCGTCCCTTCTATACCATCTGTGTCCATCTCATCTATAAGACCATCTTGATTTTTGCACCTTTCAGTGTTCCTTTTGAGATCGGCGTCCAGTGTACCATTGTCATCTATCCCTTCTATACCATCTGTGGCATCATATCGTTTACATTGTATCTTAGTATCATTCTCAATATAAGGACGGTCCATATTAGCTCGTTGTTTATCTGCTTCTAACGCACGAATATATGCCTTTATGTCGTAATCTACGGGTATAGCCCTATTTAGCTTACCGGACTCCGTTGATCGTTCTCTAAACCCATCATTATAAATTTGCCTACTATAATTTACCTCTCTATCATTCACATCCCTGATTTTTGGAAAATCGCCGTCTTCGCAAACATTTCTTGTTGACAATTTTCTATCATAGGTATTGGAACTTTTTGAAAACATCCCAATCCTATGTTCCCTGACACCTCTCTGTGACATATCGGTATAACTCCCTCTGTCCGATCTTTCTTCTAAATCAATATTTTTCAGTTGGTACTGTTCTTTTTGTGAAATCTCCCTATAACTGTCTATCCTACTTCTCACATCTGTATCAGCTTTCATCACCTTACTATTTGGTGGTTGTCGTGTCTCTTGCATGTGTAGTTCGCTTTCAATATCCTTTCGTGTGCTGTCTAAATAACTGCTTCTTCTACTTTTGTCGATTTCTATGACATTTTGCACATTGTTCATATTACCTATGCATTGTCTTTCCTTTTGCCACTTTAATTCACTGTCTTGCTTTTCAATCGTTGCATTTTTCCCATATCTGAAAGCATTAACTGAACTAACGTTGGTAAACGGTGATGCTCTTGCTTTAATCAGAGCTTCAGTTCCCGTTTGTTTCAAAACGCTGAGTTTCCTATCTAACTCTATGATTTCTTTCGATATATCTAAACTGCCTCCGCACTGATCAATGGTTTTAAAGCTATTCATGTCACCTTTGTCTGTAACGTTGTATGTACTAATATCCGTATCACATTCGTGGTATTCACTGAATTGATGGATCCTTGGTGTTGAGTCGGCTATATCTCCTTCAAACTGTTGCGATACTACTCTGTGTCTTTCTTCATTTAAAATTTGATCCCTCCTCGCATCTCTCCTCATCTTTCTCATATCACGCTCTGACATGTAATGAGCCATTTTTCATATAAAAACAAGAATCGATCACTTTTATGAAACGCAAAGCACTAATGAAATCAATCACAAGAAATGCAATATCTGGAGCATGAATATGACTGAAGCAAATCCGACTAGTGATACCCGACGCTTGAAGGCGCAGAAATATTTGATCCTTCAACCAAATATAGAAATCCGCAACAAAAAATAATTTTCTTACTGACAATCACCTACACCCAGGGCAATATTACATTACCTTACCGTACCTAGAGCATTTAACATTACTAATCTCCATACTACACATGACAAATAAATTATTCAGACAATTGAAAATAAACACCTTCACTGAGATTCGAACCCACGACCTTCTGTTTCGAAGTCCTACACCCTAACCACTACACCACGTAGCCAGTACAATAAATTATCGGTAAAACACATACACTTCACTGCACATCGATATCAGCGGACACGAACAATCATAACAATATTTTCAAAATTTACACAGACCACTATCTTTATTTTGTCACTATGTCACTTTAAGAATGATTCCGAGTGAAAAAAAAGATACAAAGCTGAAAAATAAGAATTCAACTAAACTCACACTGATTTGCACTAAACGCAATCATTGAGTTGTAATTGACAATTTACCTATGAAATAAGTGAACGATATATAACAAAATAAAAATCTTATAATAAGAAATATATATTCTTGTGTCTGTGTGTGTACCTTCGATGGAACAAAAAAATAAATATAGCAAAAGTTTGAAATCGTTTGATAAAAAAAAAAAGAAATCTTGAAGAAAAGAGAAAAAAAAACTGCACTGACCAGGAATCGATCCTGGGATCCCTTGTATCGTAGCGTTACGTCTTAACCACTCGGCCACGGAGTAGTACACTCTAAGGGAACCCAATTTATATACCAATAATTAAACCGACATTACACGCATACCGGGTTTTTATTACAAGAAAACGGGTGGTGTCACTAAAGGCTTAAATTGCTATAATTTTGGGCATAATGAGTTTTTCTTTAAGGCCGATTGCTAACTTAATCTATATATCTTAACTATTAGAACTAGTTTGTTAGTTTATGTTAATGAGTGCTGAAATTAAGGTGAAATTGTGATAAGAATAATGTTCACTGCACCTGCAAATTCAATTCAAATCAAAGCATGCTATGTCATAATAAATAAAACAAACATTTTCTTATCGTCTTAACACCTATCCAAAAGCAAATCATATACCATAGTCCAATAGTAATTGAAGTAGAAATTTTCAAAACATAATGGTTAAAGGAGAAATTGCCTTCTTATGATGTGCAACTACAGACTAACTCTGAGAGCTTAATAATTGTGATATTGATTTAAGCAATATGAGCAATCACAATGATTTATCCTTTAATATTGGGGTTAAAGGAGAAATGTACATAAATTCTAAAAATAGCACAATTAAATGAATGCATAAATATATCATGTCATTAGTTTTGAATCTGTATCTAGTACATAATGTCTTTATCCACCGATGTCACCAGAATTGGTCTTCATAGAAAAGTTCCTCCGTTTGGTTTCACCATAGATTTTAAGTACAACTGACGGTATACAGATCTGATTTCACGATAATTGTTTGTAAGGCCTTACATAAGAACGAAAGATAACTCACTATAGAAGTGCACTTGTAGAAACGGCAAAGATCTCATCGATGTCCGTATTTTGACTGTGAACATTCCATGATCGAGTTGGTATTCTGGATCGTTGATTTTACGTTGGGCGCCACTGTCGCCGGCCAGCCGGCTATCGTATCTAGCGGTAGTGGGGGCGAAGATATAAAGAAGAACACCAGCTCAAATGTTGATGAATTCTATTGTCAACCCAAAAGTTGTTTCTAAAAATAGATTATAACAATAATAAGTACCTGTACAAATCCCATATAAATACATGTATCTATGTACAAACATATTCTACATACTAGACTATTTAATGCATTATAATAACTGTAATTACCTGCATTTACGGTAAGGCGTAAACACGCTAAATAAAGATGGAATGAAAACATCAGAAAGTGTACGAGTGCAACTGTTAGTGAATCAATGGCGGATCAAAACAAAGGCAACACGATTTTAGGTAAAACGTGGTTTTAGAATATTAATCGAATAAACCTACATGATCTTAACTACACATCTACAATAAATCTAGTTAAGGGTAATAGACATTGGTCAGCGACAAGGCACAATGTCAAAAAGTAGAAAACAAATAGTTAGATAAAAAGATGATTTTATTGATATTTTCACCCTATGACATTTGGATGATAAACAATTTCAAGAACAGGAACGAAAATAAATTTGGCGAATTTACAACTTTGTCAACAATGTAAAACATTGGAACACCAGGATTCATTGGAAAACAACTGAGTGTACTGAGATAAACTTATTGGAAAATTGTGTGGTCTGTGATCACTCAATCCTCTGTGATGAGCATTTAAAATCAGATAAGACTCGAGTTTGATTGAGTCTTTGTTGCTACAACTGCAATGCCATCAGATTTCGGGCCTTCGGAAAAAGCATCCATGTCCCAGAATACAGAAACAATTGAATTAGGATAGCTATTGTCTTCAAACCATTTCAGCATGTTTCCTCTGCATATTATTGTTCATTATTGTTCCGTTTAGTTTCTGTTTACCTAGTTCATGTTGATTTACAATTTTTCGATTATTTGTGATTCAGACAATCAACAATCCCTTCAGTAGCCAAATAGTTTCTTTTTTTTTTTTTTGGATATTCTCTTTTTTGCTTGCATATTCAATCTCAATTGCATAAATTTAGAAAACCAACGCCTAGATTGAACCTCCTATGCAGATATCCTGAACCTGTGATTTGGCTTTAATGTATATATATCTCAGTAGCCTGAGAATTAAAATAGTTGCTCCAGTGAAACCGAAAAGTTTTATCGTCGCTCATGATAATATCAAAATTTATTTCTAGGGTAAATCCCAAGATTTTTGATGCCAGTAATGTTATAAATGATATCAAATCTAGATCTATTTGGTTTAATTCCATATGTGTGTGGTAATTATGGAACATTTGATCTAATCCTTATGTACTTGAAAAAAGTCTTGCAGCATTACCAAATGCACTTATGTTACAATACAGCGAAATTCTGAGAACCTCGATATTACAGTGAAATGAAATATTTGCACTAACACTCAAATTTTTCCTCTGGCAGGTCAAATTTATCCGACTTAAGCTTTTTATCTGGTCGTTCCTTTGAATCCCCGTCAGCCATACTTTTGATCAAGATCTTTGCTGCGTCAGAGCTTCAAAATGTATGTTTATGTATGTATGTTTATTTTGTACAGTTTATGTTATGTTTACTTTTGCATGTGCAACTTCCGGTTTAAACTGGGCTGGTTCCCTTTAGTTGAGGAAAACTACTTGTCAACATTCCTCTATTCATACGGTTAAAGGTAAAAAAAATCTTTATTTTGGTGAAAAAATTATCAATTTTTTAGTCTCCATTGATTTAAACATGTTCTCAATAATATTTAAGGTTGCAAGCGATTGTGAACTATTCCATTCTTTCGCCCAAACAACTTTCGTTCCTAAATTGTTTATTATTGAGATAATTTCCAAATTAGTTACAATAATAAGTATGAGATGACATTTGAAACAAGTTCAGACTCAAAAAATTCAAAAGTAATCATAAGGTGTGGCACATTGAATATGTTTAAAATTATTTTTCCATTTTTACAGTTACTGGGCCGGGCAGTTACAGGAAATTATCTAATTTTTTGTCTTATAAACCAAGGACCCTAAATATACATGTATATTTAAAGTCCCAGGACCCTGTATAAATCCTTTGGTGTGGGAATTGTCTAATTAATTTGATTAACACTTCTTTCATTGTGTTACTGTTGTAGTACCATAAAATCACGGCATTTCAATTAGAAAGGGATGGACTTTATTAGTGGCTATGCTACATAATGATGGCTAAGTGCGAGACAGATGTAACTGTAACTGCCTATAAACATAAGCAGGTACAACGGTTTTGCGCTGAGACATTGATATTTATCTAGACAGTCAAAAATTAGTAATGATTTGCACAAAATATTGACATTTGATTGGGGAAAAGGTGTTAAGGTGCATAAAACCTCTACTGAATTTTATTGACCTTGATTTTGTGGGTATGGGCCTTAATTAGATGCTTAAAGAGCAAGGGGCTCTATTATATCTTTCACAGTATGTCTACAGCACTCTATGCTGCCACGTTGTGCTTTCAGTTTCTTCACAAAAGTGTATTACTGATGTACCTTATCACATCATGCAAACTGTGGACATGCGTGACTCAAAAATATTTAATAGTAATAATACAAGTCATGTAATGATATACAAAAACAAAAGAAATAATGACATTGATATTCTCAAGCAAAATTGATAACATCTAGAATGAGCCGCCTGCCAGTAATACCCAAAAGGGGAGTTAGACAGTTATATATAGAGATATATTTTATGATTAAAACAGAAAATGCACATGACGAAATTCAAAAGTGCCCAATTTAAGCTTGACCAGTAGCTGATGGGACATTTATCATATATTATCTCAAAATATCTTCAATACATACCATAGAAGTTCTAATAGAGGCCCATGGGCTTATATAAACCCATCCCCTTCTTTAGACGTCAAGATCTACCTTTTTTCTACGATTTTCAGAAACTTTTAGCCTCTAATTTACCCCGACCCCCCCAAATTGATGTCACAATGATTTCAAAGGACAGTAAATGTAACCTTTTCTGACCAATTGTTAATCTTGTGTGTTTTATTCAATGCTTGAATTATTGATTAAATTAATAATGATTGATTTGCTCCAAGTTTTTCTTTGATTTACTGGAGATATAGTTGAGATCATGTCGAAAAGAAGGGTTGTATTAGAGCTTATCTTATAACTATACAAATATCCGTATGATAACATCCCGTATGATATTTTTTTATGATATCACATAGTTATTTTTAGAACAAATATATTATGAGGTTATTTTTAGAAACTTGCATTTCTTTTGGAAACATCTACAAAAACAATGCAAATAGAGGTTATAAGATAAATATAATACGTATTTAGTGTATTGTATGAAAAAATATCTAACTTGGTTGTGGGAATTGATAATTGTCTCTGCAGAGCCTCGACAATGATCAATTCTCCCAACCTCGTTAGATATTTTTTTCTCATACAAAACACTAAGCAGTATTATATATTTTTATGTTACATTTTACCTTGATCATTAAGCAGATGCGCTGTCACTGCACATTTTACCATATTAACTCTTGTCATACTGGATAAATTTTGGCTAAAAATTTTAATCAAAATCAACGGGCAAAGAGCACTGAAAGTACCAACAGTAGGTCATTTTTTATTTGAAAAACTTAATCCATTGACAATTCTGGTTTGAAAGTAAGAAACAGGTGGTGTTGACTAATATCAGACTGCACATATGTGCAGGATGATGTTTGTCTATAGCTCCTGCCAAGGCAAGAATAGTCCGGGTTCAGGATGACAAGGGTTAAGCTGAGGTAACTAGGCATGCATTCGTAATGAAAATTTTTACTAAGCTTTTGAGAGATGGTAGAGTCCACCAATATTAACCCTTGTCATGCTGGATAAATTTTGGCTAAAAATTTTCATCAAAATCAAAGGGCAAAAAGCACTGAAAGTACCAACTGTAGGTCATTTTTTATTTGAAAAACTTAATCTATTGACAATTCTGGTTTAAAAGTAAGAAACAGGTGGTGTTGACTAATATCAGACTGCACATTTGTGCAGGCTGATGTTTGTCTTTAGCTCCTGCCAAAGCAGAAATATTCCGGGTTCAGCATGACAAGGGTTAATAAATGAAGTTTTATCGTGAAAGCTTCACTCACTGAAAATCAAAAACAAGTAATCACTATTCTTTTATATCTTGTGAAAAAAATATTTTTTTTCATACAACATTTTAACGGATTCACAGATGAAGTGAAAAATAATCAAAAAAGTACCAAAAAAGAAAATTTAACAGTTGATCTAGAAGGAGGGGCCTATTTGACTCTTTCAAAAAACACATTCAGTATTGACCTGTGTTTACTCTTCAGCCAATAGTAAATATAGGGTCACAAAAAAGGTCAATTTTAACATTGAACTTAGTTTATTTACCATTGCAGTCCATCTGTATTAAAAATAGTCACTTGAACTTTAAATTCAAATTTGACCCAACGAATTTCTTCTAGGTGAGGAGTTAATGACTCTGCAATATCAAACACTAACATGAGCCCGAAAGCCGTCTTGCAGTAAACCATAAATATGTGTTATATAGACACTTACCAAAGAGTTTTGATAAGCCTCTCTTCCATGGTTGACCTATGCTGGATGATCCCTTTTTATCAAATATTTGTTTTACAGAATTCCAATGGCAAGTGGAGTTTATTTCTTTCTCTTTCATCTTCAGGAACCAATGCACAAGACAAATGGATGCAAACAAACAAGATAACAGGACCTTCCTACGTGAACGATTTCTTCGCTTGATGTCACAGTTAAACGGTCAGGAGGCTGAGATTTCCTTGTACGAAAAGACGAACGTCAGCGGAACTCTGAAAGCTATGGACATCAACGTTCACACGATTCAGCTATCAAATCTGAAAACCCCAATCGGAATAATACCTGAAGCAATGTTACGACTGTCAGATACCATATCAATCAACATGCCGGACTTTAAACAAGGATGACAGATTAAATAGATTTCAGGGATGTGGAAACACAGAATTTCTCCACTTATTCCTGGACAAGTAAAAGATGAATATTTACTTGTCCGGTATAAAAAAAACAACTTGTCTGTAAAAAAAAAATCAATCAAATTTAAGAAAACATTTTTTTAAAGAAGAAAATGCTGGACTTCAGCATTTTCTTCATTAAAATCAATGTTTTCTACCTTTTGATATTAACATTAATATAATCAATCTCTTAGATATATTTAGTACATGTACCATTCTGAAACTTAGTCCTGGGCCAAAGGTTATGAAACTTTTCTCAGGCTCAGACTCAATTTTCTCAAATTTTAAATTAAAATAAATGTTAAGAAAATAAAAGATAATATTTATAAGTTGTCGTTTATAACATCTCATTAATATCATCTTTTATGTTAATGCATTAAAATGGGTAACAAAATAGCATTATGGCTTAAATCTCAAATTGAAACTTGAGAAAATTTTGCATTGAGTCTGAGAAAAGTTTTATAACCTCAGGCGCTGGTATTTACTTGTCCATGGAAAAGTGGCATAGAAAAAAGTACTTGTCTGCAGGTAAAAAAATCTGTGTCTGGCAAGTCGGGCATTGGGATTCCAAACCCCTGGATTTAATTGTATGGAATAAAATTCTGCTTGTGACATAAGGGATGTGGAAACATGGATGTGGAAATACAATTTATTAGTCCCCCACCGGTTACCGGTTGGGGGACTAAAGGTTTGCTGGATTCTGTCTGTCCGTCCGTCTGTCCGTCCGTCCGTACGTCTGTCTGTCTCTGTCCGTCACGCTTTTGTCCGGGCTATATCTTCTAAACATTATGTGCTAGCAACTTCAAACTTGGTACACTTATAGATCTCATTGAGGAGAAGTGTCATGTTCAAGAACCGTTACTCTGCTACGCCCACTTTTTGAGTTATTGCCCTTTGTTGTTTTTACCCTTACATTCTTGTCCGGGCTATATCTTCTAAACCATATGTGCTAAGACCTTCAAACTTGGTACACTTATAGATCTCATTGAGGAGAAGTGTCATGTTCAAGAACCGTATACTCTGCCACGCCCACTTTTTGAGTTATTGCCCTTTGTTGTTTTTACCCTTACATTCTTCTCTGGAACATATCTCCTATACTATGTGTGCTAGCAACTTCAAACTTGGTACACTTATAGATCTCATTGAGGAGAAGTGTCATGTTCAAGAACTGTTACTCTGCCACACCCTTTTTTTGAGTTATTGCCCTTTGTTGTTTTTACCCTAACATTCTTGTCCGGAACATGTCTCCTAAACTATGTGTGCTAGCAACTTAAAAACTTGGTATACTTATAGATCTCATTGAGGAGAAGTGTCATGTTTAAGAACCGGTACTCTGCCACACCCACTTTTTGAGTTATTGCCCTTTGTTGTTTTTACCCTTACATTCTTGTCCGGAACATATCTCCTAAACTATGTGTGCTAGCAACTTCAAACTTTGTACACTTATTGATCTTATTGAGGACAAGTGTCATGTTCAAGAACTGTTATTCTGTCACGCCCTTTTTTTGAGTTATTGCCCTTTGTTGTTTTTACCCTAACATTTTTGTCCGGATCATATCTCCTAAACCATAAGTGCTAGCAGCTTCAAACTTTGTACACTTATAGATCTTATCGAGGACAAGTGTCATGTTCAAGAATTGTTACTCTGCCATATCCACTTTTTGAGTTATTGCCCTTTGTTAGTCCCCTACTGGTGGTTCGTCTGTCCGCTCAAATCTGGATCCCGCGATAACTTAATAACTAAGCAAGCGTTTTTGATGAAAGTTGGTATATGACTAGATGGCAATGTGTAGATTATGCACATCATTTTATTTTTGTTTTTCGACTTAAATTTAGGTTGCTATGGTTACAGAAATAGTGAAAATATGGCCAAAAATGGGATCCTGCGATAAGATAATAACTAAGCAAGCTAGTTTGATGAGACTTGGTATATGACTATATGGCAATGTGTAGATTATGCACATCATTTTATTTTTGTTTTTAGACTAAAATTGTTGTTGCTATGGCTACAGAAATAGTGAAAATATGGCCAAAATTTTTGATCCTGCGATAAGTTAATAAGTAAGCAAGCTAATTTGATGAGACTTGGTATATGACTAGATGGCAATGTGTAGATTATGCACATCATTTTATCTTTGTTCTTTGACAAAAAGTGCAGTTGCTATGGTAACGGAAATAGTGAAAATATGGCAAAAAATGGATCCTGCAATAACTTAATAACTAAGCAAGCTAACTTGATGAAACCTGTTTTAAAATGTAAAAAAATTTATAAGCCATGTTAGTCAGGGTGGTGATGCAGCAGTATTAATCACCTCCAGTGAAAGTTCTCATTTCTTACCAACAAGACTGAAGAAAAACATCTTGGATCAGACAAGGTAACTGTTATTGATACTATTTCTTGCATCTGTCTATTGCTTGCATGAATTGTATAGTGGGCACAGCAGAGACAACAACTCATGTAAGTCTTGTTTAACCCTTTCCAAAACAAGACCTGGTTTTGACGTCCCTGATAGAATTGGCGTGGGAAAACATTGAGACAAACGAAGCCGGTAGGGGACTTTATGTGTTGCATACAACACCAGATACTTGTTGTTTTTAGTCTGACATTCTTGTCCGGATCATATCTCCTAATTTTTAAGTGCTAGCAACTTTAAACTTTGTACATGTATAGATCTCATTGAGGACAATTGACATGTACAAGAACAGTTACTCTGCCACACCCACTTTTTGAGTTATTGCCCTTTGTTGTTTTTACCTTTACATTTTTGTCCGGAACATATCTTCTAAACCATAAGTACTTGAAACTTCAAACTTGCTACAGTTATAGATATCATTGAGGACAAGTGTCATGTACAAGAACTGTCACTCTGCCATGTCCAAATTTTGAGTTATAGCCCTTTGTTGTTTCTATCCTTACATTTTTGTCCCGTACTTATCTCCTAAACCATAAGCCCTAGCAACTTCAAACTTTGTACACTGGTAGATCTCATTGAGAAGAAGTGTTATGCACAATAACTGTTACTCTGCCCCACCACTTTTTTAGTTATTGTCCGTTGTTGTTTTTTATCCTGACATTTTTGTCCGGACCATATCTCCTGAGCCATCAGTGCTAGCAACTTTAAACTTGGTACACTTATAGATCTCATTGAGGACAAGTGGCATGTATAAAAAAACATTCTTCTCTGCCCACTTTTGGAGTTTTTGCCATTGGTTGTTTTTACTCTTATATTTTTGTTTGGGACATTTTGTTCAAAACCTAATGTGCTAGCAACTTCAAATTTTGTATACAGTTATAGATCTAGTTAGGAGATATTATAAGAAAGGATTTATTGTTATCCGGTGGGGGACTCCTGTATTGCATTGCAATACGACATGCACTTGTTTTACTTGTCCTTAGACAAGTTGAAAGTTAAACTTCGCTTATAAGTTGGAATTAAAATTTAGTTGTCCAAATGTTGTGATAAAAATTTCCTTTGAAATTGATCTTTTTGAGCTGGTGTCAAACAAAAATAGAAAGCATTGAGGCAAAAGTTAATGAGAAAATGCTTTTAGCAAGCATTTTTTCCTTTTCTCTAGCGCTTTCCATTCTTACTGAATAAATATATTGAATTTTGATAATAGTTTTGACTTGAAAACCCTTTTTGTTTTCATTTTAGTTCTTGATTCAAAATTAACTTGTCCTTGAACAAGTTCTGAAGGAAAAATATGCTTGTCCACAGGCTTAAAAGCCCATGTCTGCATCCAAGTGGGAAATAGGAATGCCATCCCCGTAGCTTGGACATATACTCTGGATGATCCAGAAGTTCATACTTGTAATTGGCCCATAACTTGACATTTCTTGCTTGTTCAGTGTAAAATTTTTAGTGGTTAAATTTCAGTATCTACCAAAGCACAAATGTTATTATTTTTGCAAAATTATTAAAATCGGCCTTAAATTTCGTTACCATAGTAACGTATGTATGGTTAGTCGGGGGAGCTGGTAAAAAAGGTAATGGAAATATGTTACACAAATCAATTTTATTTATTCTCATGACCCGTTCTCATGACGGGACATGTATTTTACATTTATGGAATGATGTGGTTTAAACCTATTTATTTTTAATCGATTTGGAAACAAGTTTTTACAACTTGGATTTATCCCTCTCAATTATGCTTCCTGGAAATTCACCAGTACTCGCGCCAAATGTGTGGGCGAATGAAAGAACTAACATCGATAGCTGCTCCTGGGATCAAACTCGTTACCTTTGAGTAAAGAGGCTGGCGCTCTACCTCTAGACCATGGACACCAAAAGAGATTACAAAACAATTTCTCACAACTGTTCCCAACAATGAGTAGATGTGCCTTTTTAGCTCACCTGAGCACAAAGTGCTCAAGTTGAGCCATTGTGATTGTACAATGTCTTGTCAGTCGTCCACAATTTCTTTAAACATCTTTTCCTACTAAACCAGTTGGCCAATCTTGATGAAACTTGGCAGGGATGTTCCTTGAGTCAAGCTCTCCCAAAGTTGTTCAAATAAATGAAATCCACCCTTAACTTTCCCTTTACCCTCAACCAAAAGGATGAAAATATGAAAATCTTCTTCTCTGAAACCAGGAGGCAGACAGCTTTCATATTTGGTATGTAGCATCACCTCTTGGACCTCTACCAAGTTTGTTCATATCAAGACCCTGGGGTCATATTTGGGCTCCACATGGGCGGAACCCTTTTTACATAGAATCAAAGAGCGAAAATCTTTTAAAATATTTTTTCCGAAACTAGAGGGCACACAGCTTTCATATTAAGTAATTAGCTTCATCTTGTGGGCCCCTACAAAGTTTGTTCAGATCAAGACCCTGGGGTCATATTTGGGCTCCACTGGGCGCATCCCTTTTAGCTCTTCTGAGCATGATGGGTGAAAATAGGAAAACCTTCAAAAATCTTCTTCTCTGAAAACAGAAGGCAGACAGCTTTCATATTTAGTTTGTAGCATCGTCTAATGGACCTCTACCAAGTTTGTTAATATCAAGACCCTGGGGTCACATTTGGGCTCCACCCGGGGCGGGTGCAACCCTTTTTACATAGAATCAAGGAGTGAAAAGGCATATCTGTCTTGCTCTTGGCTGAAAAGATTCCATGGTATTGATCTTATGTAGATATTGTTTCCTTGTTGATATCTGCCTATTTAATCAATGTGATGTCCCAGGGATCAAAGAGACTCAGGTGATCAATCTAGGACCATCATGGTCCTCTTGTTTCTGTATATCAAAGGTCAAGATCCCACCGAAACTCAATGTCAAATAATTGCCCAGAGCTGCTCAGCCCAACTACTACATTTATTACATATATTGAATTTCAAAACAAAATGGCACAGATGGCCCCCTCTAGGTGAAAAAGTGCCATTTGAATTAGTTATGGTTGTATCAAAGGTCAAGGTCGCATTTCAAGACACATGCCTGCTTGACAAGTGTTTTCTCTGGCCAACCATTGTAGTAATTTTTAAAGTGTTGATCATAAATGTATTTGACAAATAAATTGTATTTATGGATGCAAGTTTAAAGTGAAGGGAAATAAAGGATAGTCTAATATTGTACCCTTATTGCAAGTACGTCTTTTTACCTCAGATTCTAGATCCAGTTGCCAAAAGGCAAGCAGGCTACTGTTGTGGCGTTGTTGTTTTGCATCTATCTGTATTTGTATGGTGGCCGTGGCCTCTTGACCCAAAGGTCCTGAGTTCGATTCCCGGGAGCGGCTATTGATCTTGGTTCTTTCATTGGCCCACACATTCGGCGCTGGTGAATTTTCCAGGAAGCAGAATCGAAAAAGATTAATCTTAGTTGTAAGAACTTGTTTCCCAATCGATATAAAATAAATAGGTTTAAACCAAATAAATCTATCTGTACTCGTTTCCATGACATTTTATATGGCAGATGCTCGCACGCTATATTAGATAACTATATCAATTTTACATAACATTCCGACAGCGAATGATACCAAATTCAGTTTTATTGCTTCAAAAATAAAATTTTGCGAGACCAAATCAGGTTAATTTTTTAACAACCCTCGTATGTCTATATTTTAAAACACTACATGGAGAAATTCGATCAAATTTCACAGGAATGATCATTTGGTTATCCTTTATCAGATTCCTTGAAAATATGGATTTCGATCAAATTTCACAGGAATGACCCCTATGTGACTTTTTATCAATCTGCATCATAATTTGATGGGAAATGAATTATGTGCACATGTCATTTTCATATAATATACCAGTATACTATAAATTCATCATATGGCTAGTTCAATAGAAGCCCTATTGGGGTCATTTATTGATGGATGGTCACGCAACTTTCACAGAATGGTCATCATTATGGAACCAATGATGTATATGGATGATAATTTTACTTTTAAAGGATATTTTTCATCGGCCAACATGAGCATATTTTCACATGTCACTTGTGTAATGAAACATCACAGAAATTATGACCTTCATTTTAATGAGAAACGTTTAAGCTGCGTGTCTTGAGTCAAAGACCTTTTTGAATGAAAATGCGTAATCAGGCGGGGTTCAACAGTAAACTAGGGATATAAAATGAATCACCATGGCAGATTATTTGAATTAATAGAATATTATTATTTCCTCCGTTACATATAATAATTTGGATCCGCCGTAATAGCGCAGTTGGTAGCGCGTCGGACTGTCAATCTAGAGGTCCTGGGTTCGATCCCCGACGGTGGCACTCATCCTTTACGACTATTTTCTGCCACCAATGGGTTGATAATCGTAGACCTATGTGAGATAGCAACTAGAGGCTAGGAAAGGATGTGGTGGTTGTACTGGTGTGAGAAATACCAGGAATCCGTTGTTAGGTGCTGCAGCCGCCGCGACATGACAGAAATAAACGGCGTAAAACCACATTCAAACAAATTCATAAAATAAATATCGCTATATGCGATTCATGATCAATTAGATCTACTGCTGGGCATCTTTTTTCAATGTCCAGATTGTCTCACAAAATAGGACCTTGAAACTAAACATTCAGAAAATAAAAGGGGATTGGTTAAAGAAAATGTCAACCGCAAGTGAATTTTGAAGATTAATATACAGGAAAGTATAATGATCATTCTAGTTTCAGAAAATCAACAAAGAAATCAAAGTTTCGACCCTAGTCAGCCTGCGCCATCTGCGCAGACTAACTAAGATCGACACTTAACGCACTACCAAGATGATCCCTTTTGGTCTGACTGGTGAAATATTCATTTTGCGAAGAGACAAGACGGTCCCTTTCCGTGAGACGGGTCAGGTTTTAGAATTCGAGAACAAACACATTTGTTCAAAATATGATATAAACGGATTTAATTCAAAGACTCCAGTGCCAGGGGTCCCTGGTTTGATCCCCGTTTCTCCAGTCCAGACCTGAAACCGAGTCCCTGTCCTCATATGACATAGCTGTTGAGTAGGACTTACAATCCCATACTGCAAGCTATCAAAATCTGCTGTGTAAGGTACTTAACACTTGTGTTAAGTACTGTTCCTTTGATATAAGAACTGTCAAGTCTGTGTACAAAGGTGGAAAAAAGAGAAATGCAATCCTTTTTAGCTCGGCTGTTCTCGGAGAAAACCCGAGATAATTGCAATAGCCTTCGCGTCGTTGTCGTTGTTATCGTCGGCGAAAATTTTGACATTTTGTTAAATCTCTGGTTATACTGATAACATTCACTTGAAACATGGCATACATATTTATTATCAAAAGACGAAAATGTACTATAAAGGGGGTAACTCTTGATGCTTTTTGTGCGAATTATGCCCTTTTTTCGGCTCGGGTTTTTAGCTCCACTGGCTGAAAGCCACTGGGGCTATTGTCATTGCGTTGTGTCCGTCGTGCGTCCGTGCGTCCGTGCATCCGGTCGTAAACATTTTTTTTAAAAATCTTCTCCTCAGAAACTACCGAATGGATTTCAACCATACTTCACAGGAATGATCCCTGGGTGACCCTCTTTCAAAGTTGTTCAAGAAATTTTGATCCAATGAAAAACATGGATTTAATGGGCGTGGCTAATTTCCAAATATGGTAAAAAGTGACTTTTCTCAGGTTCTAATTGATGGATACCAATAAAATTTTACATGACTGATCCTTGGGTGACCCTTTATCAGTCTACCAAAAATTATTTTGATCAGATGAAAAATATGCATTTTATGGGCGGAGGTCATTTCTCTATATGTTATATAGTGGAAACTTTAAAAATCATTTTCTCAGAAACCAATTGATAGATATCAACTAAATTTTACATGAATGACCCTTGAGTGACCCTTTAACAGTCTAACAAAAATTATTGTGATCGAATGAAAAATGTGTATTTTATAGGCGGAGGTCATTTCTCTTTTTGTTATATAGTGGAAACTTTGAAAATCATTTTCTCAGAATGTAAGTGATGGATATCAACTAAATTTCACAGGAATGATCCTTGGGTGATTCTTTATCAGTCTATTAAAAATTTTTGTGCTCGGATGAAAAATATGCATTTTATGGGCGGAGGTCATTTCTCTATAATGTTATATAGTGGAAACTTTGAAAATCATTTTCTCAGAATGTAATTGATGGATATCAATCAAACTTGGGTGATCCATTATCATGCAGCCAAAAATCATCGTGATCGGATGAAAATTGTGTCTTTTATTGGCGGAGGTCATTTCTCTATATGTAATAATAGTGGAAACTTTGAAAATCATTTCAACATAAATAGAACCCAAAATATCTAAAAAATCTAGTCAAAACTTTGATTACAAGAATTTCAAGCCTGTGGAGCGACTCAAGCCATTCATGGCTTTCTAGTTATCCACTTTCCAACACCCAATAGCCGAGCGATAGCACCCGTAGACGGTGCTCTTGTTCTCGACAACCGTCAAATATTGTAAACACGGTACATGACCTGACTGACTTGCTTAGCGACGCCTACGAAGGAAAGTTAGTTATTGAGGGGGACTGTAAAAGGATACAGAACGAAACTTCTACTTAGTTCTTCTTAACGTGATTCATGTAAAGCACCGACACATGGGGCCTCTTTGCTTAATTCTCATCCGAAACATAACTAGTTTGTTGGTCCAGAAAAGAAACAGCATCCGTCATTGCGTGTGCGTGGGGCTGCCAATCGTAAGGTCCAGGGTTCGATCCCCGATGGCGGCACTCATTCTTTTCGACTATTTGACTCCCACTTGTCTCATTGATGCTAGCGTCCATCGTTACCCAATCATCCGTATACTTGCGAACTTCGGCTTTGATGGTTGTTTGAGGAAGGGTTCGCTGGCTCCGCCCCTTGTCCTCCGTTAAGCCACATCGCCTCAGATATTTGTGACCCGTCCCGCGAAAAGGGACCATCTTGGTAGTGCGTAAAGTGTCGACCCTTGGCAGACTGCGAAGACTGGCTAGGGTCGAAACTTTAACCACTATACAAACTTTCTGAATCTAGAATGATCAATATACCTTCCTGTGAAAGAATTTTAGAGCATCGACTTCTAATAGAGCTCTACTAATCTCTTTCATATATTTATTTCACGGAGTTCCCAGGTGGTTCCTTTTCGCGAGATAGGTCACAATTTTTGTAAAGTATTTTGTCTTTAAAATATGGTCGTGTATATGAAATTAAAAACGATATAATTATTGATGATGGGCAACGTAAACGTCTTAACTACAGCACGAAGCTGTGGTTAAGACGTTTAAGTCGCCGATCCATGGAAGTGTTTGAAAAGAAAGGGGTAAGTAAAGTTAAAACAATATACAAAATGTTTAAATTCATTTAATAGTATTTTGTCATTTAACTATTTTTATCTCATAACTATACAAATATCCGTGTGATAACATCCCGTATGATATTTTTTATAATATCACATATTTATTTTTTAGAACAAATATATAATGCGGTTATTTTTAGAAACTTGCATTTCTGTTGGAAACATCTACAAAAACAAGACAAATAGAGGTTATAAGATAAATATAATACGTATTTAGTGTATTGTATGAGAAAATATCTAACTTGGTTGTGGGAATTGATAATTGTCTCGGCAGAGCCTCGACAATGATCAATTCTCCCAACCTCGTTAGATATTTTTTCTCATACAAAAAACAAAGTACGTATTATATATTTTATCGTCTGATTAATTAGAAGATTGCCACAAAGCGATCTAATATCCCCCCCCCCCCTCTCAATGCTGTGGTAGATCCAGGATTTCTCTAAAGGGGGTTTAAACATACAGGGGGGTCGTTCTCCTAGTATATACACTTTCCTGTTTTACAAAATTTTGGACGTGTCCAAACCCAAAGGTTTAACAGACGAAAATTTAAAGTGGATTTAATTTGAAAAATAACTATTCTGCATGGTAGAAAATAGTGTGGAAAAAGAAGAAATTGTTTGTCTGAAGCAATTTCTTTTTTTTTTTCACAATGTTTTCTCAATCATAAAATCACAGGCACGTAAAAAGCAGGGATTAAACAGCAAATGGTTAACCAATTCTGTTTGAAATAATTTGGCTACAGAACCTTCTCTGGATCCGCCACTGTAGAGAAACTATCAGTTTCGGGTGTTTATTGCAAAGACAAAAAGAGAAGGGGGGATATTTACCCCTCAATCAAATGAATTTCGAAAATGAGCAAAAATCTTTTTTTTGTTATTTTTTATTTTTGTTTGTTTGTTTGTTTGTTTGTTTTTTGCCAAAGAAAGTTCCAATGCGAACTTCTTATTTGAATTGTTAAAATTTTTTTGTCTAAGGACCACAATGGAAACAAGGAAATACCATTTCCTTTTTTGTGTTATCCTTGATAAATGAAAGCATGCCCTAGTACAAGATTAAATGAGCTATTGGTTCATCTGAAAGTGCCAAATTTCTTATGCCATTTTAGTTTCATTCTTAATATGTAATTGTATTATGTCAGCTGTTTTACTATAGATTCTTGTACTATGCATATGTTTTCATTTGTTGAATAAAATCTATCTATCTATCTATCTATCTATCTATCTATCTATCTATCTATCTATCTATCTATCTATCTATCTATCTATCTATCTATCTATCTATCTATCTATCTATCTATCTATCTATCTATCTATCTATCTATCTATCTATCTATCTATCTATCTATCTATCTATCTATCTATCTATCTATCTATCTATCTATCTATCTATCTATCTATCTATCTATCTATCTATCTATCTATCTATCTATCTATCTATCTATCTATCTATCTATCTATCTATCTATCTATCTATCTATCTATCTATCTATCTATCTATCTATCTATCTATCTATCTATCTATCTATCTATCTATCTATCTATCTATCTATCTATCTATCTATCTATCTATCTATCTATCTATCTAAAGTTCCAATGCGAACTTGTTATTTGAATTGTGAAATCCTAAAATAATACACTTGGATCATTTGAATATAGTTATGAATGGACCGAATTTAACCCCCTATCACAACATAGACCAATATTATAACTTGAAAATTGGTCTAAATGGTGGTAGGGATACCATGTTTGCAATAATATATATGAAGTTTCATGACTGTAGGTAGATTGCTTCTTGAATAAATGCATAGAAACGATTATCAGAGAAAGGGTAATTGTGACCCTGACCTTTGACCTACCAAATCTCGTGTAAATAAGACACGTCCTCGGGTCATAAACAACCATCGTATAAAGTGTTATGACTCTTGGTAAATGGTTTTTGAGTTAGAGCACGGAAATGAAAACTTCAACACCAGGACAAATGGACAACAGACATAACTAGAACTGTCGCAGAGCGGACTTAAACCCCCCGCAAGCGCTTTGTCAAAATGCAAGTGCTATTAGTTTAGGATGTGTTTGTAACAAATATTGAGGTCATATGCAACATTTGCATGAAGTTTCATGATTATACATCGGTCGGTTCTTGAATTAAGAGTCCAGAAAAGAAAATTGGAAAAAATATTGACCTTGACCTTTGACCTATGTGACCCCAAAACAAAGGGCACGTCCTTGAGTCATAAGCAACTTTTGCATAAAGTTTCGTGATTCAAGGTCGCTTGGTTCTTGAATTAGAGTCCGGAAACGGAATTGAACAAAAATCGACTGTGACCTTGACCTTTGACTTTTGTGACCCATAAACAATAGGGCATTTTCTTGGGTCATTAGCGCATAAAGTTTCACGATTCTAGGTCACTCGGTTCTTGAATTAGAGTCCGGAAACGAAAATTGTTTAACAAACATTGACTGTGACCTTGACCTTTGACCTATGTGACCCTAAAACAATAGGGCACTAAGTTTCATGATTGTAGGTCACTTGGTTCTTGAGTTAGAGTCCTGAAACGAAAAGGTCTTCGGACGGACGGATGGACGGACGGACAGATGGATGGACAGACAACCATGGCGAAACCAATATACCCGCCTCTACTTCGTAGGTGGGGGGTATTATGAAACCAAGACACCACCCTCTACTTTGTAGATGGGTTAAAAATAAAGGATAGATATATTCTCTTTTCTTTAATAAAAACGAAGTAATTCTGAAGTAATTCTCAATGAAGAACTATCGGTGTAAAGCCCGCAAGATTTTGACCCGAAGCTTTAAACTTATTGCCCGATAATATGTGATGAAACTTTAACTTAAAAAATGTAGAAAAAGAACAAGCGAGAAAAAACACTTTCATAATAGAGAGTAAGTGAGCAAACTAATGTATAATTTGCAATTTATTTGAGAGGTATGCTCCGTTGACCAATGACTTTGATATTACAACTACCTGAAACTGTATTGGAAGACGGAATTTTATTTATGAGGAAGAAAAATCTTGTACCATATTGGCCTTGACAAGTTAACATCGGACTATTTCAAAATTTGTTTTAGATGACACTTTTGATGAAGAACAGCTACGCAAAATCATTTTGAAATGCATTGATAAATGTAAGAGCTACGCTCCAGACAACCTCAATTCGAGTATCTGACCTTGAGATATAACATTTATTCCTTATAGGAATAGAACTCCGGGCAAATTCTTGCAGTCCAACTAACTAGTAAATAACATAGTGAAATTAACGAGATGAATGATTTTGGAATGATTTCTGATTGATATCGAATACGTGTATCGCAGTGAAATTTGAGGGAAATTAAAGGGAGGTAATCAAATATCGCTGATTTTGTTCAAGATGAACAGAATTTATTACTCCCTTTGAAAATTATGCGTACTTTTTGTATGTTTGTGTGTATTCATGGACCAATCAGATACTTTAAAGTTCATACCAGCAAATAAAATCGTGGAATAATTTGATTGTTTTGACTTAAATGTTGATCGTCTTGAATGATTTCAAAATGTTTTCTAGTGATTTCGGAGCGTTTCTGCTCGTTTAGGGTGAGAGTTATGGAGCTCTGAGCGAGTGTTTTAGAATGGATTTGATCGAAATAAATGTCAATTTCACAATGTAACACTGTAACTCACTTACGCACACAGGAATACACCGACTAGTCATTATGACCAAAATAGATAAAAAGAAAGGATTGATCAAAACTTATGTCTGTTACTCAGGCATGAACAGGCTGCTCAAACACGAAAATTATCAAGTTTTACCGAAAGATAATTAAGGGGCGATTCCAATTGGCGTTGATATTTACATGTAACAAGTTATTTTTCTATAACGTTAGTTTTTAATTAAATTTGTATTCGTAAAGTTGTGCACTATTTTACCCGACAGTGCTTGATTAACCGCGACATTTATTTTCCTTCCACGAGATGGTCTACCTAATTCGTTGGTACGATCACTGGTTTTATCTTAATTCAATCACATTTAAAAGTTCAGTTAAATAACGCTCTGTAGAAGGTTGAACGATTTGTTCATTCGGTTCCATTCTACTTTATGGCAATTACAGATATGACCCCATTGACAATCACCAAACAAACGTATCTGATTGGCTATATGTTTCTGTTTCACGTACCGTCTATTCTATCATGTGTATCGTAGAAATTCATATCGTTTACGGCGGTTGCACCAATAGCATTTAATGCATTTAATACCGTTCAGACTTAAGGTTCCGTTGTGTCGGCTGGCTTATGAAGTTCATTTATAATTACACGTTGCTGTCCTGTCTCTAAGTTCACAGGTACTGGGGGCTTTGCTCCGACACCCCTGGACACATAATGAGAATCATATGTTTTCTATTCTGGAAATCTGCTTTTTTCTATAATATATATAACAGATTTCTAAAATGGAAAACATATGATTCTCATATGTGCCCAGGGGTGTCGGAACAACGCGCTCTTAACCTGTGTCTAAGTTTACCAAGAAAATTCATTTCCTCGAAATCTGGTTACGTCGGTTTCATCATTATGAATTTATCTCAAACGTATTCAATGTCCATATCAAATCATTTCCACAGGTAAATTCGTAACAATATATTGGCATTTTATGTTCCGTATTTTCTCATATCAGTAGGTCACTGAAAAGTACTGTCTTTATTGTCGTCAGTGCGGTTGCACCAGTACGAATTGTATCCTTCCGATTTTGAGTTCCGTTGGGTCGGTTGATTTACCGCGCAAGTAAATTATTCAAATCTTTTTCAAGATATTCGCTTATAAATAAAATTAAATGCTGCTGCTTCATGCATTGTACTTTCTGTCTTATCGCGTGAAATCTACATATCTGGTTACGGTAGTATATTGCATTACAGTAGGATTTTGTGACCATTAATAGATGGCCGTGGTAACGATCACTGGTTTTATTTTAATTCAATCACGTTTAAAGCTTCAGTGATAAAGCTTGAGTTCCATTAGGTCGGGTAACTTACGAACCTGGGTGAATCAATCACATGCTTTTGAAAGTGTGTCATATACTGCATTTTCTCTGAGTCTATTGTGGATAGTTATAATCCGCATTTATGATCATAGCGGCCACTTCGGATAGTTTCCATCATTCTACTTTTGGGTTCCGTTTAGTTGGTTAACTTACTGGGCTGGTGAATCGATCATATTTCTTTGAAAATGATATTGTATCGCGTACTGCATTTTCTCTAAGTCCATCGTAGATAGTTATTATCTACATTTCTAATCACGGCACCTACATCCGTTCGATTTCTTCTCAGAAGTTCCTATTTTTGGGTTCCGTTTAGTTAGTTAACTTACGGGAATGAGTGAATCAATCCAATCGTTGTTGAAAATACTATTATCAATCGAATGTTCTCGTTTTCAGAACTGAATTAGATCGTGGAAAGAAATCTCTGATCATGGCGGCTTCATGGCGGCTTCATCCTTGGTTCGTTAATATCCTTCCAATCTTTGGATCGGTCCAAACGGTCGGTTCAATTACCGGGCTTCGTCTCATCTTTTCTGTATTCAATTCTAACGAATGTAAAGTTTCACGTACCGCTTTTACATTCAATCTATCGTATATAAATCCGATATTTTTTCTTTTGTTTTCAAATGTCTGATTTCGTGTATCTGCCTTGTGGCTGCACACATTTTGTCGTTTTTGTAAGTCTACCTTTGAATGCTAATTTCTAAATATCTGGTAACGGTGGTTCCGTCGGCATGACTGTATTCTTCCAATTATGAGTTCCACTTAGATACGTGACGTACGCATCTTCACGAGTCAAGGGGTATCGAATAGATAGCTTCTTCTAAAACGTTCGTAACCCATGGCTCGACAAGTTGTGATGTACGGAGCTTTGTGATCAAGTCCATTACTTAAATTATAACCGAATGTTTCAGTTACATAGTTGGCCTACTGCATTTTTGCCAGTCTCTCTCAGTCTATCACGACAAGTTATTTTCTGCGTTACTGATCACTGTGCCTACGGAGATAGGTTTTTCTCCTTTAAAATTTAAGTTCTAGTGATTCCATTGACCTATGGACTTCGTAAGTAAATCCCATCTTTTCGATAGACCTTTCGTTTAAACCAAAAGTAACCAAATGTAATGTATCCGATTTCATTTGATATAAGTAGAAAATTCGCTTTTTTGACTCGTGATGCACTGTAATCACAAGTCACAATACCGTATTCGATTTGTATAGCCTGGTTAATTTGACCCGAATTTGACCTCTGTGGAAAAAATGCTTAAATAACAATTACCGACATATTTTATCAATTAACAAAACGTAAAATACATTCAATATCGTTTGTTATTCATTCCTATGAAAGCACGTGCAAAGCCGAGTAGGAATGATCAGATTTTTATTCATCTAAATAGCAGGGGTCAGATTCAAGTCAATATAACCGCACTATAGTTCCGCATAGTAAAGTGAAACCTACATAGCGCACCAACAACTTTGATTTTATCCGTTTTCTTTCTCCAATTCTCACATACTCTTCTGTAGCACAACCAGTGTGCCATATGCATAGAATGAGATAAGAGCACGTTCATGGCCGTTATCTTTAAGAGCTGCCTCTTACGTCAATATCATAAAACCAAAGTTCACAGAGCAGATGGACAGATAATCGTTGGTAAAGTCAATCTAAAAACTTATTTCTCGATGAAACCCTATGTTGTGGGTACTCATTGGAATCGTCTCGACGAGACGATTCCAGCGAGTACCTTAAACCTGGGGTTTGCGCAAGTAATTCTGAATTATTTTAATCTAAAATCCAAAATTACTCCCCTCTATCTGTAGCGCTGTTCAAGGTATGTGCAATCACGTTATTGTGCCATGGTGTGTTTTTTAAAACATTCACGCAACAACCGAGCTCGAATGCACGGACACATAATTCATCTGGTTTTTAAGAGCTTTTCACTCAGTTCAAATTCCAAAAGTCAAATATTTTTTTCATATTAAGGTGTTAGAAACTAGACCGATTTGTTTGTTACGATTGGATGAGGTTTAAGTCATTTTTAACAATTTCCCAGTCATATTTCCAGAGTCTGTGGCGCGTTAGCATGGATTCAAGGTAAACCACATACAATTGTTTCATTATATGACTTATGCCAAATTGGTTATCATACGAGTCTATTTTTGTTGTCTTAAGGACAAATAGCGAATGATGAAACAATTGTCTGTGTATTAACCTCACCAGTTAGTTAACAGGATATCAATTTCGGAGCTTTCAGATGCTCCTGTGCTGGTCTGTCATTTTTGCTAGCATTCTCAGAAAATATTTTTGTTGTAGTCCCATCAAAAGCCTCTTATGGTAGTGGACCCGTAATAGTTCCACAATGTTTCCGAAGTAATAAACTTTAACAGTGTTAACCGAGGTTTCCTAATGATTTTCATTAGGAAACCTCGGTCAATATGGTAAAAGTGTATGAATGCCGAAATGTTGCGGATCTATTACATTTCCACTACCTTAATTACAAGTTCGTATTAACAAGTGCTGAACATTAACTTCTTTTCAGAGACAGCGGACTTAATTGGAATTAATGTAATGACTGCCGCATTAAATTCCCTTTGAAAAAAACTCTGCAAAGAAGATTCTGGCAGACAGACTAAGCCGCTCATGTCACAAAGATTTACGTTAAACCGCCACTTAGTGGGAGAAAAAATGTCGTCGAAGATGTGTTCCGCCGGCAGGTAGCATGGGATTTAGACCCTGTTTTAAGAAGTTTTTGTAAAAGGTAGATAACCAAGTTGAACCCTTCTAAACTTAAAATGGAATAACTTCTCTTAAACAAGAGGACCGTGATGGTGCTAGATCGCTCACCTGAGTCTCTTTGATCACTGGGACATCACATCAATAAAAAAAGTCAGATGTCAAAAAGAAGATAATTTCTACACAAAACCAAGTGTTACAAAGTTTGGGGTATATTTGTGACCATTAGAGTTATTTCAAGTAAATTATCATTAAGACTCTTTCAACAGAGTTCGTTCTTTACCCGACAATCAATCTGACCAAGTTTCATGAAGATTGGACCATATTTGTGGCGTCTGGAGCTCTTAGAAGATAATTATCATTATGGCCCCTTTTCCTGTGATATGGCACGGTTCGTCCTCATGACCTAACAAACATTCTGACCAAGTTTCATGATGATTGGACCATATTTGTGGCCTATAGCGTGTAAACGAAAAAAAAAAATCGCCAGACAACAGACTACATACGACGCATGATGGACGACAGACGACAGACATTCAATGATCACAAAAGCTCACCTTGAGCACCATGTGAGCTAACTTGAGCGCCTGATTCGCTCCACATGCCTGAATATCGTGATAATGATTATTAGAGGATGATAAGGCGGTATAAAACAAGGATCATTCCAGTGTAATTTGTTTGAAATCCAAAAATGAAAATTTCAACACTAACAGAATGTTACTTCACAAGGTTTATTCCCACTTCGTCTAATCCCATTTTGTCTACACTATAAAATTATTGGTTTAGACCAAAAATTCCCATTACACATTACAAAATTAGCCACGCCCAATACAGCCATGATTTTCAACGGATTAAAATTCTTTGAAGGAATCTGATAGAGGGTCACCCAAGGAACATTTCTGTGAAATTTGATTGAAATCCATCCAGTACTTTATGAGGAGAATATTTTTAAAGTAAAAGTTTACAAACGGACGGACGCATGCACACATGGACAACCAGCCATGACAATAGCCCGCTGGCCTTTTGGCCAGCGGAGCAAAAATTGAAGGAAATATTGTCTTATGTTTTACAATGAGAGTTCTGCAATTGAACTTTTGATGAAGCCCAGACTTGCCTTCTTTTGGTTTAACCCTTTTCCTACTGTGCATGACACTTTCCTTATGAGCTTTGGCAGACAGTAGAGACTAAGATCAGTGTGCATAGGTGCCTTCTTTTTGACTTAACCATTTTCCTCCTGTGCATGACACTTTCCTTCTGAGCTTTGGCAGACAGTAGAGACTAAGATCAGCCTGCATGGCATGCAGTCAGCTAGATATTTCTATTAAAGGGCCATAACTCTATCAAACAAGAGGACCAAGATGGTCCTAGATCGCTCACCTGAGTCTCTTTGACCCCTGGGACATCACATTAATTGGAAAGGCTGATGTCAAAAAGAAGATAATTGCCTAAAATCAAAACCATGGAATGTTTTCAGTGAAGACAATCTTGGAAGAGGTCCATAAGATGATGCTACATACTAAATATGAAAGCTGTCAGCCTTCTGGTTTCAGAGGAGAAGATTTTTGAAGGTTTTCCTTTTTTCGCCCATCGTGCTCAGATGAGCTACATGGGATGCGCCCGAGTGGAGCCCAAATATGACCCAAGGGTCTTGATATGAACAAACTTGGTAGGGGCCCACTAGATGATGCTACATACCAACAAGAGGGCCATAGTGGCCCTTAATCGCTCACCTGAATGAACTGTCTAAATTTTTTCAATATTCTTCTGCCTCTGTACAACTTGATAATACCTTTTTTTCAATTTTCAGATTGACTTACAAGGATTTTCTATGATTTGACTCCGTGACCTAGTTTTTGACCCCAGTTGACCCAATTTCATACTCATAAAAAATTGCATCAATTCAATCATTCTAAAAAAAATTCGTGTTGATTGAACAAAAAATGTGGCCTTTAGAGTGCATACAAGGTTTTTCTAAGATTTGACCCCCTGACCTTGTTTTGACCCCAGGTGACCCAATTTCGAACTCATCCAAGATTTCATCAAGAAAATAATTCAGATCAATTTCAGGTTGATCCAGCAAAAAATGTGGCCTCTAGAGTGCATACAAGGTTTTTCTAAGATTTGACCCCGTGACCTAGTTTTTGACCCTAGTTGACCCAATTTCGAAATTGTCAGAGATTTTATCAAGACATACATTCTGACCAAATTTCAGGTTGATTGGGCAAAAAATGTGGCTTCTATAGTGCATACAGGGTTTTTCTTAGATTTGACCCCATGACCTAGTTTTTGACCCCAGGTGACCCAATTTTGAACTTGTCCGAGATTTTATCAAGACAATCATTCTGACCAAATTTCAGGTTGATTTGGCAAAAAATGTGGCTTCTAGAGTGCATACAAGGTTTTTCTAAGATTTGATCCTGTGACCTAGTTTTTGACCCCGGTTGACCCAATTTCAAACTCGTCTGAGATTTTATGAAGACAATAATTCTGACCAAAATTCAGGTTGATTATGCAAAAAATGGGGCTTCTAGAGTGCATACAAGGTTTTTCTATGCCTTGACCCAATGACCTAGTTTTTGACCCCAGTTGACCCAATTTTGAACTAGTCTGAGATTTAATCAAGACAATCATTCTGACCAAAATTCAGGTTGAACGGGCAAAAAATGTGGCTTCAAGAGTGCATACAAGGTTTTTCTAAGATTTGACCCTGTGACCTAGTTTTTGACCCCAGTTGACCCAATTTCTAACTTGTCCGAGTTTTCATCAAGACCATCATTCTGACTAAAATTAAGGTTGATTGAACAAAAAATATGGCCTCTAGAGTGCATACAAGGTTTTTTTATGATTTGACCCCATGACCTAGTTTTTGACCCCAGTTGACCCAATTTTGAACTTGTCCCAGATTTCATCAAGACATTTATTCCGACCAAATTTCAGGTTGATTGGGCAAAATATGTGGCCACTAGAGTGCATACAAGGTTTTTCAAAGATTTGACCTCGCGACCTAGTTTTTGACCCCACTTGACCCAATTTTAAACTTGTCCAAGATTTTACCAAGACAATCATTCTGACCAAATTTCAGGTCGATTGGGCAAAAAATGTGGCCATTAGAGTGCATACAAGGTTTTTCTAAGATTTGACCCTGTGACCTAGTTTTTGACCCCACTTGACCCAATTTCAAACTTGTCCGACATTTAATCAAGACAATCATTCTGACCACATTTCAGGTTGATTGGGCAAAAAAGGTGGCCTCTAGAGTGCATACAAGGTTTTTCTAAGATTTGACCCTGTGGCCTAGTTTTTGACCCCCCTTGACCCAATTTCAAACATGTGCGAGATTTTATCAAAACAATCATTCTGACCAAATTTCAGGTTGATTGGGCAAAAAATGTGGCCTCTAGAGTGCATACAAGGTTTTTCTAAGATTTGACCCTGTGACCTAGTTTTTGACCCCACTTGACCCAATTTCGAACTTGTCCGAGATTTTATCAAGACAATCATTCTGACCAAATTTCAGGTTGATTGGGCAAAAAATGTGGCCTCTAGAGTGCATACAAGGTAAATGTTGATGACACACGACGAACGACGGACATCCACCTAACCACAAAAGCTCACCTTGAGCACTTCGTGCTCAGGTGAGCTAAAAATGAAAGCAGAGTGCCCTCTGGTTTCGATTGAAGAAGATTTTAAAAAATTTTTGCTCTTTGATTCTATGTAAAAAGGGTTGCGCCCAGATATGATCCTAGGTTCTTGATATGAACAAACTTGGTAGTGGCCCACTAGATGATGCTACATACCAAATATGAAAGCTGTCTGCCTTCTGGTTTCATAAAAGAAGATTTTTGAAGATTTTCATTTTTTACCCTTCATGCTCATAAGAGATAAAGGGATGCACCTGTGCAAAGCCCAAATATGACCCAAGGGTCTTGATATGAACAATCTTGGTAGAGGCCCACTAGGTGATGCTACATGCCAAATATGAAAGCTGTTTGCCATCTGGTTTCTGAGAAGAAGATTTTTTAAAGATTTTCGCTCTTTGATTCAATGTAAAAAGGGTTGAAAGGTTTTCATATTTTCACCCTTTTTGTGTAGGGTAAAGGGAAAGTTAAGGGTGGATTTCAATTATTTGAACAACTTTGGTAGAGCTTGACCCAAGGAACATCCCTGCCAAGTTTCATCAAGATTGGCCCACTGGTTTAGGAGGAGATGTTTAAAGAAATTGTGGACGACACACGACGAACGACTGACGACAAACATTCTACAATCACAATAGCTCACCTTGAGCACTTCATGCTCAGGTGAGATAAAAATACTCCAATGTAACCAAAACAAGAGGACCAAGATGGTCCTAGATCACTCACCTGAGTCTCTTTGATCCCTTGGATATCAAATCAATTTAATAGGCAGATGTCATAAAGGAGATAATTTCTACACAAAACCAAGTTTGATGAAGTTTGGGTCAAAATCGTGGCCTCTAGAGTTATACCAAGAAAATTATCATTAAGGCCCCTTTACCCGTGATATGGCATGGATCTTTCCCATTTTCGATTGGGTTCATCCTTGTGACCTGATCAACATTCTGACCAATTTTCATGAAGTTTTGGCCAAAATAGTGGCCTCTAGAGTAATACCAAGAAAATTATCATTAAGGCCCCTTTTCCTGTGATATGGCATGGATCTTTCCCACTTTCGGTTGGGTTCATCCTTGTGACCTGACCAACATATTGACCAAGTTTCATGAAAATTGGGCCATATATGTGGCCTCTACAGCGAAACAACATAATTGTCATTAAGGCCCCTTTTCCCATGATACAGTGTGTATCCTTTCCATTTTCAATAGGGTTCATCCTTGTGACTTCGCCAATATTCTGACCAAGTTGCATTAAGATTGGGCCATATTTGTGGCTTCTGGAGCCTCAACAACATAATTGTCATTAAGGCCCCTTTTCCTGTGATATAGTGTGTATCCTTTCCATTTTCAATTGGGTTCATCCTTGTGACCTGGCCACCATTCTTACCAAGTTTCATGAAGATTGGAAAACATTTGTGGCCTCTAGAGCGTAAAGAAGAAAATTATCATTAAGGCCCCTTTTCCCGTGATATAGCATGGATACTTCCAATTTTCAATAGTGTTCATCCTTGTGACCTAGCGAACATTCTGACCAAGTTTCATGTAGATTGGACAACATTTGTGGCCTCTAGAGCTTAAACAAGAAAATTGTCATTAAGGCCACTTTTCATGTGATATGGCATGGATCCATCTCATTGTCAATAGGGTTCATCCTTGTGACTAGGCCAACATTCTGACCAAGTTTCATGAAGATTGGGACATATTTGTGGCCTCTAGTGTGTAAACAAGAAAATTGTCAATAATGTTCCTTTTCCCGTGATATGCGATGGATCCTTCCCACTTTCGATAGGGTTCATCCTTGTGACTTAGCCAACATTCTGACCAAGTTTCATGAAGATTGAATCATATTTGTGGCCTCTAGAGGGTAAACACTTAAATTGTTGATGTCGGACCACAGACGACGGACATTTATTGATCACAAAAGCTCACCTTGAGCATGATGTGCTCATGTGAGCTAAAAATGCAATATACATCTCTGCTTGAAACTGATCATTTTTAAATGAAATCCGTCCATTAGTTGCTGAGCGAACCTGAAAAAGCTTCAGACAGACAGACGGATATACATACAAGCTGACTCCTATAGTCCCAAACATAGCTTTGTGTGTATAATCAAACTCTAATGCCCCACAAGAGTCTTTTTTTTTTCAACCTTTGACCTTGATAATTGACCTTCAAATGATGGATGACCTTGAATGATATGTATTGGTCAGGGGACCCTTCATAACAAATATGAGCACTGACCTGACACTCAAATGGTGCTTAAATTACAGCAAAACATTCAGTCAGCAGGTTTAGTTTTTGCAGACAGACAGATGGACAGACAGTTTGATTGATTGAATGGAGTTTTACACCCTTTTCAACATTTTTCAGTTATATCCAAGTGGCTTGAGCGCCTAACAATGGATTCTTGGATTCTCTCACAAGTACAACTATCACATCATTTCCTAGCCTCCAGCTGCTATCTCACATAGGTCTACAATTATCAACCCATTGGTGAGAGACAAATAGTCAGAAAGAACGAGTTCTCCCGTCGGGGATCAAACCCAAGCCCTCTAGATTGACGGTCCAATGCGCTACCAAGTGTGTTATGATGGTCAGGCAGACACACATAAACAACATTCCTTCCTATCCATCAAATTGGGGGCATGAAAAGGGAATACCCTTGATTCAGCTTGACAAGATTATGGTCACAAAACAAAAAGAAACTACATTTTTTCTTAAAAATATTTTATTTAACTCGAAACAATTCACAATTTCTGAATGCGAAAATTGCCAAAAATCCAGTATTTTATCAAGATGAGGGAATCTTATATTTTTCAACAAAAACAGTTCTTCTTTGAGGATTTATGATACATGTACAGACCAAGACAATCTGGACTTACCGAATATTAATTTTGGTATGCAATTTACTTCTTTTTTTTTAAAAACAATGGCCAAACACAAAACAGTTATAACTGCCTACGTTTATAGGCAGTTACAACTATTTTGCACTTAGCCATAAAAAAATCTTAAGTTAAATCAAACTTACTCTACTAAGTGCATGTCAGTGACTAAAAATATCATGTAGCATTGTGAATGGTTTATCTATGTATTATTGTTTAATAAGTTACACTAAAAATTACTCTCTTTCTTAATTTTCCAAAATTACTCTTAGATTTTCCTCTATTATTGACTAAATCTTTTCATTTGAAATAACTGTTAAACATTTTGAAAATTCTTAATTCCTTAAATATTTTTTATATACACAAGCTGGTTCTTCTAAAAGATCTTTTTGTTTCTACATCAAACATTCACATGTTAAAACACACACTGGAATCCTAGGCTACTTTTCTGTCTAGAACAGGGTCCCTGAAAAATAAAATATTTTGTTTAACCTATTAAATGAATAAAATTTTAGACTGGTTTTGTCATCTTACTGTTCTTTCAAATGCTGTCAATTGTGTAATTTTCTCAATTGTTTTTTTATTCCAAGTCAATAGTTTTGTTATCTGGTAAAAGATTTAACCCTTTTCCATTTTTGGAAATTTTATACTTCTCCAAATTTAAGGGAAGGTTACAGGTGAAAGTGAAAAAGGTTAATTTTGAAATACGAGGGTGGATCAAAAAATACGTGGACTTTTACTATAACTTTGGAAATTCCCGACGGAAATAAATGAAATTTTGTACACGTCTCAAACCATTTAATGTTGACATAATACTGTATTTACAAGAGTTTGCAATGACTATGACGTAAAAAATCCAACATTCGATATACCTGGGTAGGCGCCACCGGCGCAACCCATTTTGTAACGTTGCTTCCTAGTGTTACGGCTCGTAATTTTCCCCTCAATTAGGACCAAACACTAGCAAACTTCGCCTATTTACGTGTTGGAGTTATGTGTAAGGATATTCAAAATTTAAGCATAATCCATTGGGTATTTTCAAAGTCAAACTCAATTAGCTACGGGCGTGCGTCAATTTTTGAACTTTGAAATGACGGCACCGGCGCAGCCATAGACAACTGGACGATAATAAAGTTCTACTGGACCTGTGGAAAAACCTAATCGAGAGGTTAAAATGATAAAACATGCTAAAATGTCTTCAAAAGTAAGCAAATACCTTCTTTAAAAATGGTTTAAAAGGTTTGTTTTAGAATTGAGAGCGTTTCCGCAGGATGGCACTCGGAGAATGGAAAACGTCTCATCGACGTTTGATCTGTAATTATCACAAATTAACATCAGTTCAATATCTTAAAGACACAATACACATGTAAGTTCATCATTTTGGATCAGATGGATATGAAAATAGTACTTAAGCAATGGATAGGCGATCCAGAAATTGTGTTTATTATTGAGTATTTTGAAAAGTGCTGGCTTTCGACGGAATTTATCAATACCGTGGCGTCATATTGACGTCGTTGCCGTGCGCCGGTACCAAATGACTACATGTTTTAGAATGGTTTCTACAGATGACCACCTTGTTGGATTTCATCCAAATTTACTCGACAAATTGAAAAATGCCGCTATTTAATAACAATGTAGTTTTCTTTTCAAAGTCAGCAAAATCAAAATTTCTTCAACGCTAGTCTACGTAATTTTTGATTCACCCTCGTAATTATTAATGTGGGTAAAGGAGGGATTGCTTGTTACAAGTAAGTCTCCTTTAAAACGATACTTTCTAGTATAAAATAACAGGAAAGTAAAATCTCTCAACTTCACAGGGTTAAATGTTTCATTTCCACAACCATAGTAATTATTGATCATACAAAACAGAACAATCTTGTACACATATGACCTGTCAAACTTAATTTGTTTGTTTGAACAGGGTTTTATGCCACTTTCAACAATCTTCCATTTTATCATCGCAGCTGCAGCACTTATCAATGGATTCCTGGTATTTCTCACACCAGTACTACCAATCCACCCTTTCCTAGCCTCCAGCTGCTTTCTTACAAAGGTCTATGATTATCAACTCATTGGTGAGAGACAAAAAGTCAGAAAGGATGAGAGCCGCTGTTGGGGATCAAAACAGGGACCTTGATTGCTGGTTCAACCTGCTACCCACTGCTCTATGACGGTGGCTGTCAAGCTTAAAAGAAACATCTTTAAGTGAAAAACCTTTTGACTCTAACTAGACTATTTTGACGGGTTGACAGATGGGCGACCTTTGGATTAAAAAGACATTGGTCCTCAGAATAATTGATCATAAAGACATGAATATATTTCAAGAATACCTATTTTTTCAAATTTCGTACAATTAAAAGGGGAAACAAAAATTAGAAATCGTTCGAAACTGGCCAAATGTACATCTAATTATACATGTATGCGTTGATTCTAATGCCGACAATGTACTCATACACTTCTGAAATTGGGATACTGACTGAAACGTAATAATCGGATAATAGAAACTTTCGCTTTATGGCAACTTTTCTTCTGATAAACAGGTGTTGCTATTTAGCAGATTCCTCTGTATTTGTTTCTCTGTGCCGAGTTACAACTTACCATATTGACATTTGCTGAGGGCAGTTTTCTTGTATTTGTTACTCTGTGACAGGTCAGACTGACTTACAGTTAAGCTCTATATGCATACTGATATTTAGTAAAGACAATATGTCACATTGATTAATTGTTAAGCTTTATATGCAAACTGATATTTGGTAAGGCGGCTTTCTTGTATTTATTACTATGTGACTGGTTAAAATTTAGCTCTACATGCATATTGATATTTTGTGGGTTCAGTGCAAGACTGTAGTAAGTGTATATACAATGTTTATACACTTGCTACAGTCTTGCACCAAACCCTGGATATGCTGATGGCAGTTTTCATGTACATGTATGTGTTACTCTGTGACAGGTCAAACTGACTCATGGTTTAGCTCTATACGCATACTGATATTTGGTTAGGACAATTTGTCCCATTGATTTATTGTTCAGCTCTATATTCATACTAATATTTGGTAAGGCTACTTTCTTGTATTTGTTACTATGTGACGAGTTACAACTTACCATTATATGCATATTGATATTTGCTGATGGCAGTTTTCATGTATGTGTTACTCTGTGACACGTCAAACTGACTTACTGTTAAGCTCTATATGCATACTGATATTTGGTAAAGACAATATATAACATTGACTTATGTTTTAGCTCTATATGCATACTGATATTTGGTAAGGGCAGCTTTGTTGTTTTTGTTACTCTGTGACAACTTACGACTTATCGTTTAGCTCTATATGCATACCAATATTTTGTGAGGACAGCTTTCATGTACCTGTAAATCTGTGACAAGTCATGATGACTTACCATTTAGCTCTATATGCTTACTGATATTTGGTGAGGACAACTTCCATTTACCTGTAAATCTGTGACAAGTCATGATGACTTACTGTTTAGCTCTATATGCATACCGATATTTGGTGAGGACAGCTTTCATGTACCTGTAAATCTGTTTCGAGTCATGATGACTTACCGTTTAGCTCTACATGCATACCGATATTTGGTGAGGACAACTTCCATTTACCTGTAAATCTGTGACAAGTCATGATGACTTACCGTTTAGCTCTATATGCATACCGATATTTGGTGAGGACAGCTTTCATGTATCTGTAAATCTGTGACAAGTCATGATGACTTACCGTTTAGCTCTATATGCTTACTGATATGTGGTGAGGACAACTTCCATTTACCTGTAAATCTGTGACAAGTCATGATGACTTACCGTTTAGCTCTATATGCATACTGATATTTGGTGAGGACAACTTCCATTTACCTGTAAATCTGTGACAAGTCATGATGACTTACCGTTTAGCTCTATAGGCATACTGATATTTGGTGAGGACAACTTCCATTTACCTGTAAATCTGTGACAAGTTATAATGACTTACCGTTTAGCTCTATATGCATACTGATATTTGGTGAGGACAACTTCCATTTACCTGTAAATCTGTGACAAGTTATAATGACTTACCGTTTAGCTCTATATGCATACTGATATTTGGTAAGGGCAGCTTTGTTGTTTTTGTTACTCTGTGACAACTTACGACTTATCGTTTAGCTCTATATGCATACCAATATTTTGTGAGGACAGCTTTCATGTACCTGTAAATCTGTGACAAGTCATGACGACTTACCGTTTAGCTCTATATGCATACTGATATTTGGTGAGAGCAGCTTTCTCTTCCTTTTCACTTCTTATTTCTTCAATATATGGGTAAAGGTAGGGTTTGTCCTGAAGAAATATTTTACAACATGTATATAGGAGGACCATTCACAGAAACAACAATAGCTGTCATGTGACCAGTCAAATGACTGTCCTGATTTTTCAAAATTCAAGGCTAGTCTGCAGAAAAATGATAAATAAAATACTTCCTTGAGGTAGAAAATATAATTGTGTTAACCCTTTCCTGTTTTACAAAATTCAAAATTTTGGACCTGTCCAAATTCAAAGGTTTTGCAGACGAAAATTTAAAGTGGATTTAATTTGAAAAATAACAATTCAGTAGGGTAAAAAATAGTGTGGAAAAAGAAGAAATTGCTTGTCAGAAGCAATTTCTTCTTTTTTCACAATGTTTTCTCAATCACAAAATTACATGCACGTAAAAAGCAGGGATTAAACAGCAAAGGGTTAAAAGGAAAAATTGCACGTTGTAAAGCTTTGTGTGCAGCAAGATTTAGTCTTGAACAGCATTATAAGTGTAAAGCCAGCTGTATTAGCATTGTATGCAGGGGTCCACATAAGAAGGGGTAAAGCCAGTCTAGTATCTTTATTTCTCAATGAAAACTTATGTTGAGGGTACTCATTTGAATCATCTCAAAGAAACGTTTCAAACGAGTACCAATAACATACAGTCTAAGTTAGGAATAATGAAATTTTTACATTTGAATACCAAAATACCACCTCTGTCTGTAGCAGTGGTATGGTATCTTAACATTTTCCTGTTTTTCAAAATTTTGGACCTGTCCAAATTAAAAGGTTTTGCAGACGAAAATTTAAAGTGGATTTAATTTGAAAAACAAGAGGGGCTTTGGCCCTGGTCTGCTCACCTGAGTCAAAGCACCTAAGGGTAACTTGCATTACTTTTGCTTCAGATGATAAAGTTATTGAACTGTAACAAATTTATGTGTAACGGAAAATAATCTTATGGTCAGACCAGTAAGATTCCACAGTCTCAGTTTTACTATTTCTGTTTGAAAATACAAGATCCAAAATGGAACTGTTATCAGTCGTTTTTTTTGCATGATCATTTTACAAGAGAATATCTGGGATAACTTTAGTAATGCGCACCTGGTGGCCCAACAGTTATAATGTTAGCTATCATAATTAAGGTCTATGAACTGATTATCCTAGGTAAATTCCAAAGCTCTAGGGCTTCTTGTTCATCAGAAGAAGAATTTTAAAGATTTTCTTTAATTTCAACTTTGGTTGCCATATCAATTCTTTAAGCTATCTTGGAGGGGACCATCTATGAAAGATTTCTGTAAAATTTGATGTAAATTGGCCCAGTAGTTTAGGACAAGATGTCGTTTAAAGAAATTGTTGACAGACGCCAGACAATAACCAAAAGACGGAAGCTGGACTTTGTGCTCAGGTGAGCTTAAAAAAAAAGTTCAAATGTTAAAATTGACCTGAAGTACTACCCTCTCTCCCCTGTTGCTCCGCACCTCTTGGCCCAACAATCATAATAGCTGTTTAAATTAAGAGCTGATTATTCTATATCAAATGAAAAGCTGTAGGAATTCTGGTTCAGTAAATTTTTAACAATTGTTTAATTTACCACAAAGCACTACCCCCTCCCCTTGGGTCTCTGCCCCTGGTCACAAAACAATCATGACTATATCTATTTTGATTAAAGTATATGAGCTGACGACTCGTGGCAAATTTAGAGCCTGTAAGATTCCTACTTCATCATCAGAAGAAGGTTTAAAATTTCAAAATTGACCCGAATTCTACCCTCTTCCCAAATGCTCTTTACATGGCAGCCAAACATTCATGGTCATAGCTATGTAAAATAGGGTCTATGGGCTGATCCTCTGTGTCAAATATAAAGGTTGTAGGGAGTCTGGTTTAGAAGAAGAAGGTTATGGATTTAAATTTTTTTAACAAAGTACTAACCCCCCCCACCCCCCCAGTAGCTCCTCACCTGGTGGCCCAACAGTTATGATTTTAGCTTTTCTAATTATGGTCCATATGCTGATCATCCTTGCATTTTTAAGAATTGCTCTGAAAAGCTACCCTCCCGCCCCCTGGTGCTCTGCACCTGGTGGCCAAACATTCATGATTTTAGCTATTTCAGATAGGGTCTATGAGCTGATCATTCATGTCAAATATAAAGGCTGTACAGATTCTGGTTCATCAGAAGAAGACAGTCAAAGATTTCAAAATTTTCAACAAAGCACTACCTCCCCCTCCCCAGATGATCTGCACCTGGTGACCCAAGGGTCATGATTTTAAGTATTTTTATTAAGGTTTACAAGCTGATTATCCATGCCAATTTTCAAGTCTGTAGGGCTCCTGGTTCCGAAGAAGAAGAAGGTTAAAGATTTCAAAATTTACCCTAAGTACTACCCTCCCCCCCTGGTGCTCCGCACCTGGTGGCCCAACAGATATAATTTTAGCTTTTTTTTAATTCAGGTCTATGAACTGATCATCCATGCCAAGTTTCAAGTCTGTAGGGCTCCTGGTTCCCGAGAAGAAGAAGGTTATAGATTACAAAATTTACCCAAAGTACTACCCCCCTCCCCTCTGGTGCTCTGCACCTGGTTGCCCAACATATGATTTTAGCTATTTCAATTCAGATCTATAAACTGATCCTCCATGCCAATTTTCAAGTCTGTAGGGCTCGTGGTTCCAAAGAAGAAGAAGGATAAAGATTACAAAATTTACCCAAACTACTGCCCTCTCCCCCCTGGTGCTCTGCACTTAGTGGCCCAACAGATATGATTTTAGCTATTTCAGATAGGGTCTATGAGCTGATCATTCATGTCAAATATAAAGGCTGTACAGATTCTGGTTCATCAGAAGAAGACAGTCAAAGATTTCAAAATTTTCAACAAAGCACTACCTCCCCCTCCCCAGATGATCTGCACCTGGTGACCCAACGGTCATGATTTTAAGATTTTTATTAAGGTTTACAAGCTGATTATCCATGCCAATTTTCAAGTCTGTAGGGCTCCTGGTTCCAAAGAAGAAGAAGGTTAAAGATTTCAAAATTTACCCTAAGTACTACCCTCCCCCCCTGGTGCTCCGCACCTGGTGGCCCAACAGATATGATTTTAGCTTTTTTTTTAAATTCAGGTCTATGAACTGATCATCCATGCCAAGTTTCAAGTCTGTAGGGCTCCTGGTTCCCAAGAAGAAGAAGGTTATAGATTACAAAATTTACCCGAAGTACTACCCCCCTCCCCCCTGGTGCTCTGCACCTGGTTGCCCAACATATGATTTTAGCTATTTCAATTCAGATCTATAAACTGATCCTCCATGCCAATTTTCAAGTCTGTAGGGCTCGTGGTTCCAAAGAAGAAGAAGGAAAAAAATTACAAAATTTACCCAAACTACTGCCCTCTCCCCCTGGTGCTCTGCACTTAGTGGCCCAACAGATATGATTTTAGCTATCTTAATTCAGGTCTATGAATTGATCATCCATGCCAAATTTTAAGTCTCTAGGACTCCTGGTTGAGGGACTCCTGGAAGAGGACCACCTAAGGAACATTTCTGTAAAATTTGGTGTTAATTGGCCCAGTAGTTTAGGAGGAGATGTCATTTAAAGAAATTATTGACGGACGACGACTGACGGCCGGACGAAAGGTGATCACAATAGCTCACATGAGCACTTCGTGCTCAAGTGAGCTAATAACCACTCAGTAGGGTAGAAAATAGTGTGGCAAAAGAAGAAATTGCTTGTCAGAAGCAATTTCTTCTTTTTTCACAATGTTTTTTTTCAATCATAAAATCATAGACATGTAAAAAGTAGGGATTAAACAGCAAAGGGTTAAATAAGGTTCTGGTACACAGTGATAAATGGCCCTGTGTTCAGGTTGGCAAAACAGTGTGAAGTGTTTGAATAGTAAATCTGGCTTCCAACATGTATGCACTAGCTTTTTTGGCTTTTTTGAGGTTAAGGCCATTTCAACAAACTCACAGTTGCATCACACCAGCTAGCGCACAGAAAAATGGATCCCTGGTATTTCTCACACCATTTCATCCTATCCTAGCCTCAAGCATCTATCCAACATAGGTTACCATTATCAATCCATTGGTGGGAGACAAATAATTGGAAAGGACGAGTGTGGCCATAGGGGATCGAACCAATGACCTTGCATGTGCAAGGCAGCATATAATTTGCAAACAGTTCACACCATGTTATCCTGAATAAAAGGTAGCTCAAATAAAACAAATTTCAAAACTATTTATTCATGAATGTTATAATATCAGCTGATGAAATTGATTAGAGCTCAAATAAATCTCACCTATAAATGGATATGTAAAATTGACCTTTGTCACGCAAGTGAAACATTGATTATTTTCAATAAAACACTGATGTTACAACGCTAGTGTGACATCTACGTAATTGAGTTAAGATCTAAAAGGCATGGCTTTTATTGCTATGAAAATGACATCATTATTATGTATAAGATGACATCTTTTTACGTAAAACAGTAAGTTTGTAAGGTATTTTCAAGTCTCTTATTGATTTAATGCTTATATTCTTTATAACATACAGTCAAACTTCGGTCTCTCGAACAGGGGTAATCTCGAACACTAGGGAAAATTCGAACAAGGATCTCAGTCCCGGCAGATTTCGTTCATAATTCATAGTGTTCGACCTCGGAAAACTCGTACACAAGGACGGTCAAACTCTCGAACATATTCTTCAGTCCGGAAGTTAAAAATGCTTTATATTTAACCAGGAAAAATTCCAACAAAGCCCTAATAACAAGATGTCATATTTATGTGATTTTCACACTTTTCAACTCGTAATCCTTTTTTGACACCTTATTGTCAATTACGCACCGTGCATCATAATAACCAATTCCATTAAAAAATACACTGTAATATTTTAATTGAATTAAGTTGTTGCTTGGCCATCTGCTGTATATATTTATTACTTTATATTTTCTCTTATTGATATTTCGGCGCTTAGTTAACTTAGCGATGTCAAAAAACATACAGATACGTAACGTCTGCTTGAAAGTATGACAAGAAGGGTCCGAACGAGTGACTCGTATAGAAATTGGGGTTTTAAATTTAGATGGATCTACATTTTCTCAATTTCTGACGTAAATTTATATACTCACTAAACGTTTAAAGTTCCACATTTGAACGGTGTTTAAATTTGACTTTAATTAATTTTTCACTTGCAACTGAGGCCGCGTACGTAACTGGAATAATAATAGGGAAGCGTTTTTGTAATCAAAGGAAATGCAACAATAAGACTCTTTAGTCGAAAGTTATTTCATCATTTTCTTTTTCTTTATTCATTTTCAAACACAAATCCCGTTGATCAATCGTTAGAAACCTTAAACCCTTGAAATAAAAAGTGAAATTGAAGAACCAAATAAGTACATGTATATTCAAATACAATGTTATACAGGATGTGGCGCATTCCCATCTTCTGGCACCTTTATAGTTTTTTGGATTGGTCGGACAACTGATCTCTCGAACAAATTATCAAGTCCCCAATGTGTTTGAGCTACTGAAGTTTAACTGTACATGTAAATAGAATATTGCCCAATGTATTAACAAAATACCAGTATTGAATTTATCTTACACAGAATAAACTTGGCAAAGTTTTGCATATTTTTCTCTTTATAGATGATTTCTCTAATAAATTTGGTATTTCATGACAATTTTCACTTACTGAGTATCTTCATTTTATTGTAGTCTTCAAATTCTACCCCTGACCAACCATTTCTATAATGATACAGGGTGTGTGATACTGTTTAAAACTGAGAAATCACTAACTCCTTAACAATGAAATTCTTTGGGTCAAAAGAGATTTTAAAGGGGCCAAACAACAGAAGGAAACAAGGTAAGTTTTCGGACAGACAGAGGGACAGACAGACAGACAGACGGACATGAGTAAAACAATATGCCCCCTATCTTTTGATACGGGGGCATAAAAATCTAAAGTATCATATTGTAGGTTTAAGAATCAAATTTAATGATCTTTCCTTCTAAACAACATAATTAAGAAGTAAGCAATTATTTTGCAAAATATATAATATTGAAAATTAGGGAGATAACATCCTTATGACCTTTGACCTTAAAGATATACCTCTCAAGATGTAAGAAAATTATAAAAGATATACCTCTCAAGATGATAAGAAAATTATAGGTTCGATTTTTTTCTATTTGGTCATAGCCTTGTTTTATGGGTAAAACATGAGCCCTATTCTAGGAACTAAATGTTTAACCTTACCATGACCTTACTCTAGGTTTCAGCAGACTTACATCATTGAGATCTATCTTCATGCCAAATATTATGCTTGTAACTTAAAAAGGCTTGAAGGTATCATCAATCTTAAGTTCTTTGGTTTAGTTTTTAAGAATTTTTACCTTGACAGATGTCCTTGAAATTGTCACATTACCTTGACCTAATATACATGTATTAGCAGATGCACATCATTGAGATCTATTATCATGCCATTTATGCCATTTATGAGGCTTGAATAGGCTTGAAACTATTAGCAATGTTAAAGTCTTTTTGACAAGATTTTTAATTATTTGACCTTGACAGGTGACCTTGACCTTGTCACATTACATTGACTTTGGTATCAGCAGATGCATATCATTGAGATCTATCATCATGCCAAATATAAGGCTTGTATCTTGAATAGGCTATAAATTATTGGCAATGTTAAGTTTTCTGGTTAAGTTTTGCAGATAGACTGACAGATAGATGGACAGTCAGATGGAAAACAGTACAACAAAATGGCCCCTATCTTTCAATGCGGAGGCATAAAGAATACTTGCAACAAACCCTGTATTCGTTTGTTTGAATAAATGGGTTTTACGCCGCTTTCAACAATTTTGCAGTTATATGGTGGCGGCCTGAGCACCTAACAATGGATTCCTGGTATTTCTTTCACTTTTACTACCATTACACCCTTTCATAGCCTCTGACTCTTATCTCACATAGGTTTACGATTATCTACCCATTGGTGAGAGACAAACCTCGGAAAGGATATTTGCCGTCACCGGGAATCGAACCCACGACTTACAGATTGGAAGTCTTATGCCTAACAATCTGCACTATGGTGGCAGCCCCTGTGTTTAAGGTGTTGATTTGAATTTTCGTATCAAGTATAATCAAGACAAATCAAATGAAAATTCATAACATAGGAATTGTTTTAAAAGTAACAACCTCAGTGTACCCAAACACCATACCTGATCATATGTCATCCACTCATTTTTGGGTAAAACTTTTTGTGCAGCAGACAAGGTCGTTGCTCTGATGATTCTAAACTGTCTTTCCTCTCGGACTTCTTTTGGTAACCGTAAGATGGCTTCCTTTACGTATTTGTGATCAAAAGCATAGCAGTCATCTCGCATTAAACCTGAATCAAAAAAGAAATAAAACCAATGGCACTAAAAATAAATTAAATAGGCAGATGTCAACAAGGAGATAATTTCTACATAAGATCAATACCGTGGAATGTTTTCAGCCAAGCGCAAGAAGGATATATGCCTTTTCGCTCTTTGATTCTTTGTAAAAAGGGATGCACCAAGGTGAAGCCCAAATGTGACCCCAGGGTCTTGATTTGAACAAAGTTGGTAAAGGTACAATAGATGATGCTACATGCTAAATATGAAAGCTGCCTGCCTTCTGATTTCGGAGACGAAGATTTTTGAAGATTTTTGAAGATTTTCCTATTTAAACCCATCATGCTCAGATGAGCAAAAGGGATGCAACCGGGTAGAGCCAAAATATAACCCCAGGGTCTTGATATGAACAAACTTGGTAGGGGCCCACTGGGCAATGCTACATACAAAATAGTAAAGTTATCTGCCTTCTGGTTTCCGAATGAAGGTTTTCAAAGATTTTCACACTATGATTCTATGTAACAAGAGGGCCAGAATGGCCCTAAACCGCTCACCTGAATTTTATTTACCTGAATTTTATTGGTCCAGTAAAACCCATACAAGTAGCTTTCTGACAAAGTTACATTCACATTTGCCTAATTGGTGAAAAGGACATATTATTCAAAGAATTTTAAGTGAAAATAGACCCTGCACATCCATTCTTTACGGAGGCAACTAAAAATGAGGCACGCCCTGCCACGCCCATTTTCAAGGGCCAATCAAAATTTGGCAAAATAATTTTAAAGAAGGTCATGAAAGGAACATTCAGGTTAAAATAAAATTGGCCCATTGGTTCAGGAGACGTTGTCTTTCAAAAATTTCAGGCTCAAAATAAGGCGTACTCTGCGGCCAAAATCTATGGGCCAATTGAAATTTTGCAAACAATTCTTAAAAAGGGTCATCCAAACTTTCAGGTAAAGTTTCATTGAAATTGGCCCAGTGGTTTAGGAGGGGATGTCAATCAAAGATTTTGGGCTCAAAATAAGCCCCACCCTGCCACGCCCACATTTATTGGCCAATCAAAATTTCCCGAACAATTTTTGAAAAGGGTCACCTAAGGATCATTCTTGTTAAGTTTCATTGAAATAGGTCCAGTGGTTCAGGCAGAGATGTCAATCAAAGATTTCGGGCTCAAAATAAGCCCCATCCTGCCACGTCCGTACTTATGGGCCGATTAAAATTTCACAAACAATTTTTGAAAAGAGCACCCAAGGAACATTCTGGTAAAGTTTAATTGAAATTGGCCCAGTGGTTTAGGAGGAGATGTTGTTCAAAGATTTCAAAGTGAAAAATTGCCCCGACCTGCCACGCCCACATTTATTGGCCAATCAGAATTAAGCGAACAATTTTTAAAGAGTGTCACCCAAGGAACATTCTGGTAAAGTATCATTGAATTGGCCCAGTGGTTCAGAAGAAGAAGAAGTTTTTCTAAATTGTTGACGACGCACGACGGACGACAACCCACAGACTCAGGGTGATTCTAATAGCTCCCCTTGAGCATGTTGTGCTCAGGTGATCTAAAAAGGGTGGTGCCCGGGTGGAACCCAAATATGATCCCAGGTTCTTGATATGAACAAACTTGGTAGAGGTCCACATACCAAACTTGGTAGAGATGGTGCTACATACAAAATATAAAAGCTGTGTGCCTTCTGGTTTCAGAGAAGATGATTTTAAAAGATTTTTATTTTTTTCCCTTTCGTGCTCAGAAGAGCTAAGAGGGATGTGCCCCGGAAAAGTCCAAATATGACCCCAGGGTCTTGATATGAACAAACTTGTTAGAGGACCGCTATGGGATGCTACAAACCAAATGTGAAAGCCATCTGCCATCTGGTTTCAGAGATGAAGGTTTTTAAAGATTTTCACTTTTTGATTCTTTGTATCAAGGTTTGCACCAGGGTGGAGCCCTAATATGACCCCAGGGTCTTGATATGAAGAAACTTAATAGAGGTCCACTAGATAATGCATAATACCAAAAATGAAAGCTGTCTGCCTTTTTGTTAAGGGTAATGGGAAAGTTAAGGGTGGATTTCAATCATTTGAAGAACTTTGACCAGTAGAGCTTGACCTACGGAACATCCCTGCCAAGTTTCATCAAGATTTGCCCACTGGTTTAGGAGGTTAGAAGATGTTAAAAGAAATTGATGACGACGGACCACGAATGACTGACGACATTGCACAATCACAAAAACTCACCTTGAGCACTACGTGCCAGACAAAAAGTTTTTGACCATCAGATGGGCTTGTACTCCTAGGGCCTGTTTTTACTAAACATCTTACAATCATTTTTTGTGTAAGTCAATAATTAAAGTTGCTACTACAGTACCCACTAGATATGGAATTCATTCATGCATCATCTCATTTTAATCGTCTTTTACAGACTATTCAAATGAGATATTGCAAGACAGAATCGAACTATGAATGAAAACACCAGTAACAATTTGTGAATTTGACAAAAGATTAATTTTGTCGTAAGAAATTAGTAAAATGGGCCCTAGGCTTCCCTGTGCTTACCAAGCTGTGGAAAGTATGCTACTTCATAAAGTTTTCTCTGCATAAAGGGGTTTGATTCTGAAATAGAATAAATAAAAAAGGTAACTTAATATCCTCTCGACCAGGGCTCATGCTAGTGTATGTATCTAGGGAGTTCTTGACCCCTAAACCAGACTTCACGTAATACCGCTGGTCCCACTGACATGTCTGGTAAAAATCATGCCAGTCAGATAAGTTGGGCATGAATACCAGACCGACTTAAAAAATTAAGTTAACCAGATCCACTGTCCAGTAAAAAATATGGGTATTTAGTGAAGTCTGCTAAACCATTAAATTAAGGGGGTTAAAACGGATTTTAAAGGTGTAAAGAGACAAGAAAGAGCCAATTAGATGTATTTTTTCTATAAATTTAATATTCCTTTGACGTTTTCTTTTAATGAAATGACGTAATTAACCCTTGCTGAACTTGGAATATTCCTGCTTTGGCAGTAGCTATAGACAAACATCAGCCTGCACATATGTGCAGTCTGATGTTAGTCTACACCACCTGTTTCTCACTTTCAAACCAGGATTGTCAAAAGATTTAGTTTTTTATAAAAAAAAAAAAAAAAAAATGACTTACAGGTGGTACTTTCAAAGCTTTTTGCCCTTTGATTTTTATGAAACTTTTAGCAAATTTTTTTTCAGCATGACAAGGGTCAATTGATTTGTTAAATTAAGAATAGTATATTGGAAGCATCTCAAAAAGTTTTGACCCTTGCAAATTTCTCTCAGGGAGGTCACTTGAAAGAAATTTCTAGGGCTAATGAAACACGAATGCTCCCGTAACGGCATTTTTTTCAAAGTTTGACCTTGACAGATGACCTTCACCTTGTCACATGACCTTGACTTTGGTACCAGCGGATGCAGATCATTGAGATCTATCATTGTGCCAAATATTACCTTTGTATCTTGAATAGGCTTGAAGATATTGGCAAGGTTAAGTTTTCGGACAGACAGACGGACAGACAGACAGACAGACGGACAGACGGACATGTGGAAAACAATATGCCCCCGATCTCTCGATACGGGGGCATAAAAATAAGATATTATCAGATTTTTGGAGGTCAAAACCTTGGTTTATAGGTCAAACACAAGCCCTGTCTGGACTAAATAAAGAAACAAATGAGGATTTTTCAGTGGTTTTGAAATAAGCTGACCAAGTTGTCCAAGTCATCCACATATGGTCACTAAGCAGAATGGAGAAGCAGACTTTCATAGCTAGGTTGTCCATAGACTGTGACAAACCTCAAAATAAAAGACTGATCAAAACTGAAAGGGGATGCAGATGATCCTATATTAATCACTTACGTAAGTATCCTTTAGAATAGAAACAATTATTGAGAGAGTAAGCATTCAGTTCACCTATTTATTCTTTTTATGTGCAATTATTTCAAGCATATATTTTTTGAGTTATGAGAAAAGAAACTGTATTTGCTTCAAATGTTTTTTGAATGAATGAATGAATGAATGAATGAATGAATGAATGAATGAATGAATGAATGAATGAATGAATGAATGAATGAATGAATAAATAAATAAATAAATAAATAAATAAATACATAAATAAATAAATAAATAAATAAATAAATAAATACATTTAAATACATACATGCATACATACATACATACATACATACATTACATACATAAATGTTTATTCTAAATAAAGGACAGGTACATGTATGTTTTGGTACAAACATGTCAGTTTGTGATCATCACATGGCCAAGGACAATTAGACTTTCTAAATATTTCAGCACCACTGATAATGATTCTAAGAGAGTGGGCAGAGCTCAAATTCTCATGCTAGTACTATGAACACTTAAAAACAGTTATAAAATAATTGTGGTGAGAAGAAGAAATTGTTTTGTGAATCTTACAAGCATTTCCTCATTTTTTTTTAATTTCTCAGTTAAGTTATTATTAATTAAGTTAATTAAGTTTTGCAGAAATGTAAAATTTTGAAAACAGAAACAATCTAATGTAAATTAATAACATGCTTTAAATTTAATTGTAACATAATTATGACACAGACAGACACTTAGTGGACTTCGCAAAGCAGAATGATAATTGA
>OX411559.1:28054707-28097452 GCA_948146395.1 Fragum whitleyi | reverse complement strand
CTAAAGAAACTACTTATATATATTAAATAAATATTTGTCATAGGCCCCCACCTTGTATAAATGATTTTAAGTTCATTTCAATACATGTTATGATATGATATTTTCATTACATTAGGGAATTTCGGAAATTAATTGTGCGTAAGACATGCAGTTGCTAATTGAATTTGATGTGGCATTTTAAATCATAAAATTATATAATGATAATCAGATCATGAGGTAATAAACCAATTAGCTAAAAGGTTTCATTTTGACGTTCCTAGGGATAAAGATATTTGAAACCCATTTATGGTACAGGGTTACAGCTAATAACATAGTGAAATTGACAAGATGAATGATTTCGAATGATTTTGGAATGAAATTGAATAAGCGCGAGGATTGATTTTTGAGTGAAATAAAAGGGATGAACAAAATTAGCGAAATTATTTACCTCCCTTTAATAAAATATGCATACAAGTTCTATAAATTGCTTCCTATTTCTAAATGAACCAATGAGGCGCTTACAATTTCTATTATGTCAGTGAAATCGTTTTTTTTGTTTTTTTTTTCCTAGCTTTATTTATTTTGAATGACGCTGTTGGTTGTATCTTTTTCAGTGAGTTTGGGGCGATTTTGAATGGTTTGACTGTCTCATCTTTTTTTTTCTTTTTTTTTTTATTATCGAAAAAAGTCTAGATTACGTCGTCGGGTAGCGGATGGAGTCCGTGCATTAACTACTCGAATATACAACTTAATGCTTTCAAGCAATGTTCTTTTTCTCCGGATGTTTGGTAGGACGATATGAGAATGCACAAACAGAATGTTTTACTTCATTATATGTTCGTAAAAAACTTCATGGTTTCTATTATAAGTTTTATTTAAGAAAAATATTACATGTTTGACTAATTAAGACAAAACTAATACCTTTCGACTCTCTTGGAACCGTTTTTATGTTCGGACAATATGATCTACATAGGATCGGAGGGCAACTAAATTGTCTAAATTACAATTTGAATAAAAACTATAGATTATTTTTTTTTCCTGCAACACAAGATGATAATTTCCACTTTTCACGAAATCACGAGTTACGAGGTTGGCGAAAGAAGGGAGTTATTGAGGGGATGAATAGCTACAAGATGTAAAACGGTTGAAATGGTAATTGATACTCTCTTAGGCAAAATATAAATTATTACATATTGCTATAAATCTAAGAATAAGGTTAGAGCATCGGCGTTGGTTTTAACGCTTATTTAAATACCTTCTGGTGTAAGATTTGTAAGGTATTTCTTAATTATTTGGAAGTAAATACAAGTCAAAAAGTGAACAAAAAAATTAAAGTAACAGTTCTTATCAACATTCTGAAAAAAAGCTTTGAATAACTGAAAGTCTGGACAGTTATCCCGATTGAATGAAACTGCACCCTCATAATAATTTATCCTTTGAATAGTAGAGCAATTTACCTTGGTTTTGGCGTGTTAGAAAAAAAGTGAAAAGTAAATAAACCTTTGGTCTAAACAGGAAATTGTGCCTTTTTATTAAAAATCCAAAGTTGGAAACCAATCTAAAATTGCACTGAAGCCTTTTTTTTTCTAGTTTGATAACGCAAAACATTTCAAAAATGCAAATCATCATGAAAAGTCACATTGTCTTGAATTTCAATGCAGATATTAAATAAGCATGGACAACGAATAAGAACATACGAATAAAATCACAAAACACAATTTCTCACATGTAATGCATTGGATTTAGTGAGTAAATAGTGGTGGACACTTTTCAAACATTCGTCGTAGACTTGTATACCATCTACAATGACACTGTGTTTCAAACTAACATCCAAGATATATGCGATGAGGAGAAAGCTAGAGTTTATCTGTGGAAAGTGGAAGTTTACAAACTATACGGTAAGTCTGAAAATCGTGACTATGTTAAACGTTGTCCACCAATTTAGTTTGACATGACTGGCATACATGTTCGTGTATCTTTTCCATGAAGAGTTAATTCATAGACACAAATGAAGGCTCCAATTGGGCTCGCATAATTCAAGGGCGCCATAATAAATTTCCAAGGTTAATGAAATGTTACAATCGGTATCGTTACACATAGGCGTATCTAGGATATTTAAAATTCATACGCATTCGGAAGGCGACAACTAAAGAATATATAGTATAAAGGCGATTTGAGGACTGTGACAAAAGACGAATGCTCTCCGTCCGCTCCTTTTTTTTATGATTTGAGCGTTGTTGAACAATCAAAACATCGTAACTACAGCTTGAATAAGCTGTAGTTTCGATGTTATAATCATTCACCATTGATATTTTCAACAGAGGATTATTTCTTTTACGCACTTGCGTAAATTGCGTAATGGGAGTTACGCCCTTGTTACAAGAAATTTGAACGACCAGCCCTTTGAACAAGGTAACACATCTCTGACGAGCGTCTCAGAAATGATAACGTATTTGTACTACTATTTAATAAATGTCTAAGAAAGAGATTGGATCCAGCAAAGTTTAATCAGAATTCTAGTTTAAATTGAAAAAGGAAGTATACGGTACGTTCAACAAAAATCGCAATCAGTTTGACAATTATACCCCGCTTTACAACCGAGTGCACGTGCAAAGCGGAGTATAATTGGCAAACTGTTTGCGCCGTTTTGTCTTCCTGAACCCATGACTGCTTTCAGAAGATATATCAACAGCGATTTTTTACTACTCCAGGATAACACGAATGACTCATATTTCAATCGAAGTCCTAGCTCATTCTAGATCCTGTACATATAGAGAAAGGAAATGGATACAAACCATTGCTACCCACTCATTTTTACAGCTGGGAGGACTTGGGCTCTGTCTGTAAAGTGTCCTGCCCAAATACACTACCCGCCTCCGATGGGGCTCGAACTCGCAGCCACCAGGTTACAAGTCGAGCGCGCTAACCACTCGGCCAACGAGCCAGACGACATTGGTTAACCTGTGATGTTCGAGCAATCTGACAACCGTCAATACTTATCGGAATGAAATAAAAGACATTTCATAGATAATAGAAATCTCAATCAGGTCGAAGTTATCGTCAAGAGAATACGCAAACAATGAGGCAGGAGTACTACATGAAGGATTTGTCCGAGGCTGTATTTACCTTGTTAATTTATTGGACTAATGAATTTCTATTTGCATCATGATTACCTTTTTATTAGATACACGATGCAATCCTTCGTCAAACGTCACAATTACATCAATACACTTTCCCTGAGGTATTAACAAGTTAATACTCCCTCATGTTGTTTTCTTTTATGACATAAAGCTACAATTAAGGTAGTGGACCCGTAATAGTTCCGCAACGTTTCGGAAGTATGAACTTTAACGGTGTTAACCGAGATTTTCTAAATAACAAGCTATTAAACGATCCTTATAATTGTAGACAAACTAAAATTCAATTTTCCCAAAAGCCTGTCTCAAAGAGTATCGAATAGCATGATCTTTTCCCACATATAACAACATGAACATCAGAACAACAGATATACGTCGTTAGCGTGCATTTAGAAATAACATAAACATCCACAAATAATTTCATAACCAGATGGAAAAAATTTTGTGTGTGTGGTCTAAATTATCTCTTATAGAGGAAAATTCCAATTTGACGAAATGTTTGTGATCTTTTATATTAGTGAAAAACGCATTAGTAGGATAGCAATTACCTCACCGTCCACTATGTTTTCCAAAGTTGTTTTTCTTGAAGGGCTTAAAACGTACTTGTGTTGAAAGTTAGTCAAGATAATTTTGCCATATTTAAAAGATAAGTTTTACAGCCCTACAGAATATTTTAACCAAAAATGGATTTATTGTCCTCGCAAAATACGTCTATTCGTCCTACGAGCGGCGAACGTTCTACCTATCTAAGGGCTAAGAAATTTCTGGACCGGATCCTACCCGAATGAAGGCTAGTTTCACTGTCAGATATCAAGGGGCCATTTTGATAGTCGAAATTGGAATCAGTCTAAACCTGGTAGCCGGATGAGATAGTTTCTAATATTGCGGCAACGATACCTATCCGGAGCCAGAAATAACTTGGCCTTAACATACAGATATTCGAATGGTATCTTGTCCCTTGTGAATTTATGACTTACCGTGTATTTTATCAACATCAGGGTCCGACCTGTAGAGGTTAGTGATCATAGAAATAGGCCATACAATTCTATATTTTGACCATTGGGAGTAAGATACATAATAAAGTATAGACAAATCAATAAGTAATTATTTTTGTTCCCGTTCCGACCTTTTTGGTCGTATCCTGAATGCATCGCCATTCAAACTGTAGGACGTTTATAAGCACATTTTCCTTCCTTATGACTTTGTATACCATTTAATAAAATTAAATGATAGTCTTTTGAGAACCGTATCCTCCTATTCTATTTGTTTGTTTTATTCACAAAGAAGGAAACTAATGTCTAACCTCGTACCAAGGATCAGAACAATCCAGTTGGGATGTGGCATTATATGCATCTTTTTCACCTCCGATGTTGGTAGGATAAATGTTCATTTGATCAACGACCTCGGCCAATCACCAGAAAAAAATATTGAGATTTAAAGGATTAGCCATAGGTATGCAGTCATTGTTCTTATTAATATTACTAGGTATATATATCTAGCCCGTACAACTTTTGTAGCAGATCTATGGGAATCATTTTAAAGACACAAAGATTACCTTAATACATGATTATGTTTAAAAATCCTCTTTATTGTTTGGCATGTTTTTACACATGCATCTTTCCGCTTTTCTTTGCAGTTTCATGGCAAAACAATTACTGAGGGGTTAGCAATTACGGAAGAAAGGGAGATTAATAAATCGATGAATGTCAACATCCTTAAGCGCACATGTCTCTTCTATGGATTTTGTTTAGAGACAAATATTATGCAGCATTACATTGTGATTAGTATTTTAATCGTACAAATATCTTTTATTGTAATGGATAATAAGAAGGAAAAGGTATACAAAATAAACGTCTAATATTCTATTGTTATTATTCTGCCAATTCTAACGCAATCTGTTTTATCAACTTAGGTTCAATTTCTGGAAGAATGTTGCAGCTCATTATGTTTAATTTTATGACTTATATTGCCATTTGTATAATTGAAGATTAAAAAGCTCGTTACTAGAGCTCGAATAGAGTTTTAGTTGAGAGGTTTGTCGTCAATCTACTGTGACTGTTTCGAATGATTCAGCTTTCAACATAATATTGCGCGAAATTGAAAGTGGTTTATACTCATTTCTTTCACTAAAAAATGGAAGAACATTAAAAGTTTATTCTTATGTATCGGGGAGTCACTAGAGGCCGTGGTTAGGTGGATCAGTACTTGTGAAACTTAAACTTTGTAATAAATAAACAAAACAAATCTGTTACACATTCCCAATAACAGTTAGACTTGAATCATTACGATCATTCTAAGGACCGCCAGATTATACCCTACGATAAAGAGATCACTGCTAAATATTGCCTCCGTAACAATTAAGAAGGATAAATTATATTAGAATATTTCATACCCACGGTGTTGACTTTATAAGAATCCCTTCTTTGAGACGTTTACTATTACTTTCAACAATATAGAATTCGTTTACGATAATATGTCGCGTGGCATCTTCTCTCTTGAGGTATATTTAAATGACAAAGGGATTTTAATGAAAAGATAATGAAAGTTATCTTCTACTTGAGGTGGTCTGTCTAATAAGATTGTCTGTATACTTCAACTTGCATGAATTTTGTTCTGTTAATTATGATCCAACGTGTAAAAAGAACTAGGCCCAAGTGATTATGATTATGCGTGTTTTTCAATATATCGACAATTATACGTAAATTACATACTCGAGCAGAGTGACACAAAAGGACACCTCGTATTTGATCTATGTTGTAATCAAGAGTATATCAAATAAAGTTTTAATTCCAATTATACAATTTGAAACGTTCGTATCACACCCTTCCAAATCTCATATTCTGCAGTACGTCTTCCCTGTCTTTGGGATGCAAAACCGTTTGCGAATGTTTTGGAATGATTCCCGGGTTGTCATTTCCGAACCGTTTCGGGAATGTTTTCATCCTGTTTGCAGGACAGGTCTCGTCTAGAACATCATGAACACAATTTTGTTTGAAGATATAAAAGAAACTATAGGTAGTCTGCAGGTTTAAGCTTTTATGAGAGGACAACATACGCATTAAACATATGTGACCCGTCACGCGAAAAGGGACCATCTGGGAAGTGCGTAAAGTGTCGACCCTAGTCAGACAGCGCGGACTGCGCAGACTGACTTGGGTCGAAACTTTTCGCCCCGTGGTTATTTTCAGAATCTAGAATGATCAATCTACCTTCCAGTGAAAGATTTTTTGAAATGCGACTTCCGGTTGACCTATGCTGGATCAAATCCCTTTTTGAATATTTTATTATTCAGAATTCCCGGATGGTCCCTTTTTGCGTGACGGGTCACATTAATGTCTGATGAGCGATAATTGTTAAGCACAACATATCAACACATGTTCTTTGGTGATTGTGACGAAAGCTTATTCTTCTAGATTCGCTTTCGGACATTGAATTCAGATGTTTCACTTATCCCACCGAGCCTATAGTTAGGTTAGACGGAGATGACTGTCAATTGTTTTCACATAAACTACCTGCGTTTGTACTACCTTTAAAGATGTTTTGCTTCACTTTGATGCTATCAACCGACTATAGCAGAGAATTTGACTAATGTTTTTTTTTCAAGATAGAGCGAGTAGGATCCTAGACATTTTACTCAGAACGCTGATTTATGATATTATGTTTAAATCGCCGAAAGACTCAAAGTAGTATACTTTACCCTGACTGCTTTAAGTCTTCATTCATAATTAGCTCGGCTTTTTTCGGATATAACTCGGGCTAATTATCTGGGACAGTCTTAATGTGACGTCACGTCGTTGTCGTCGCTATCTTGCGAAAATTTTGACATTTTGTAAAATCTCTAGTGTTACCCATTTTTACTAAGATTTTCTATCGAGCACCCAACATCCGAGCGTAGGCACCCGTAGGCGATGATCGTGTGGTTTCTTTCAATTTGTTGTACAAGTACGAACCTTTCAATTACCGCTAGGCTTTCTCCATTTTATCATGGAATACTGTTATACAACATTTCTTTTAAAATAATTGAACTCTTGTAATACAAGCGGATGATGTAGGAATATTTTAAGCTTTTCAATAACAAAACTATCTTGGTAAACAAATAATTTCGTGCTGAACCGTTTTCGTAATTGAACCAGGGCCAGTCTATGTTGGTCCCTGTGTAAAACTTTCTTACTTCATGACCAAATAGAAGGACCGAAAAATAACAAATACATATTTTAGGGTATCAATGACGTTGAGGGTGCGGCTTATAGCATTCTTTGTTAAATTGTTTTGATTGTGAAATGACCGTCATATTGACCCTTATTGATAAGGTGTACAGTTTAGGTACATCATGAAATTGACACAGTGATAATTTTGGAATGATTTACGAATAAAACGGATGAGATTACCGATTTTTATTACCTCCCTTTAAAAAGGTATCCCTTCTTTCCGTTAGTTGTGTCTTCACGTCCAAATTAGACGCCAATTAGACAATCACCAGTCAACAAAATCGTGGAACTAGTTGTTCGTTTTGAATGAAATGTCGGTTGGTTTGATCAATTTCTATTTGTTTTTGAAAAAAATAAATCGATTTTGAATGGTTTGAGTGAGTGTTGGGAATGAATGAACGGAGCGATGAGCGAGCGATTTAGAATGCATTTGATCGAGGTGAATGTCAATTTTACGATGTTACCATCTGTACTAGCTATCAGTCTAAAGATGATTCTTTAGCTTGACTGGAAAACACCAGTAGTTCATTGAATTACTATTAAGAAATTATAGATCGCCCGTATACTAATAAGATTCTGGTTAATAAATAAATAATCTCGCAAGTAAGTTTACCTGCAATCTTTATTATACTTCTTCCGAATATCTAATGTTCGAAAAATTTTGACTAAATGGTACATGGTGCAAAGAAAATATACCGTTAGAGAAAGGTCATGACTTTACAAATATCATTGTGCCAGTTTAATTAATTGTAAAATTTGCGTAATCACCCCCAACAAATGTTTTTACAAAATAGATTAATTTCATCGACATTGTTGTTTTGTCGATTTAAAGGGTTTAGAAAGATTTTCTTATATTGCCTTTTTATTTCTACAAGGACATATTTAATTGAAAAATTAAATGAAATTGTTATATAAATTGGCATTTGTGTAGAGTGGGTATAACAAGTGAAAAATATGCAGTTTAATGGCTATGATATTTTTATGCATTTCTTTAAAGTTTATTTTTATAAAAGCACAACTTCATGGAAATATATTCACAAAATTGTATGATGGTTTGGAATTACACGCGATGATTATCCAACAAACATTGTGATGTACTCTATTTATATCATCCAACTTTGAATTTTAGAATATACAGTCGAACAACGGATTTAATAATTCTTTTTTCTTTCGACGTGTTAATCTTTGGCTTCTGCAAGAGAAAATTGAGATAATAAAAGCTCAATTGAATATAGAGAATATATAAAATGTCTAAAAAGGACGTTAGACTTAAGGTTAAGACAATACTTAACGTGAAAAAGGCGTTTAAGAAAAAGACCCCTGCTCCTAGTTCAGAATCGCTGACAACAAAGCCCGCTCTTACTAAAATTCGAGCGGCTAAAAATGCGTTTACGACCGTCGCCACAATATTGAAGCAGGAGCCTACATTTTTCAAGGTAAACTAATTTTTAAACTAGTTTTATTCGCTAAGGCTTACTTAATAACATTTCTATTCTAGACTCGACTAAGATCAGTCTATCTCAAACAAAATCTAAAAGCAGATCCTGATTATCCATGTGTGATCATTCTAAAAAGGACAACCTATGACGGTGAATAAGAGTCGATCCTAGCAAGACTTTACGGTTTTCCCGGATTTTTTTTTTTTTTTTTTTTCGCAGACGGGGTCACATGTTTGAATGTTTTTGTTTGTCTGGTTACAAAGTACACACACCTTATTATTAAAGTTATTTAAGAATAATTACAGGTAAATATTAACATGTTGAAAAGACAAAAATAAAAAGTAAATAAATAAAACTCTTTCATTGAGGTTTAAAACCAACAATTTTATAAAACATTTGTATCAACCATTTTTGAGAATTAGTTGTAGTGTCATACCGCAATTAAAACATCAATTATAAGAATGATCATCATGTTATTGTTGTTGCTGTTGTTGTTGTTGGTGGTGGTGGTGGTAGTTTTGTAGTCATAACTGCAAGTTCTATCCTTATTGTAATTTATTTTGGAAGACAAGAAAAGATATAATATCATAATCGTAACAAGTCTAATCTTGAAAAGCATCCAACACTTAAATACAACTACTGCAACCTTTTAGAAAACATCTGAGCAAAACTGTATCTACATTTTGAAATCCATCCATGATCTAGAAGACAAGATCTTGATAAAAAGATGACGTTTACATTGGAACATTTACCTTTGAATTAATGCTTGATTAGATAGTACATGTAAAACGTAACTATATATATGCGCTTTTTCCGATGATTATTTAGATTGTCATTAATATTGTTTCCTTAAACATCAAAAGTTCTTCTTTTACATCTAAACGCTCACACTCAATCAGAACCAGTTAAGCAATTATAGAGTACATTACTCCAGCACTTTCTGGTCACTTGAAAATCACGCGAAAAGGGGCCGCGCGGAAAGTATAAACTATCGCATTTTAAAAGGGCCCGGAATAGGCTAAGAATAATGGTTGTTTGAAAACAATACAATGCATGACAGAATTACTTGTCTGTTAATTTGATAGAATTAAAAAATATGGGTCCTAGTCAGTTTGCAGAATTCGTATAGTTTCAACAGTATTACTTTTTGAGCTACGCTTGTTTGAATGCGCCAAACAAAATAAGTCATAAAAAACGTTGTAGGCGGCAAACAGCCACCTGTTTTCAATGGCACAGAAACTTCTTTTCATAAAAAGGTTCAAATTTCATATTTAATAAAGAAATTATTCCAATATAATTATTAGATAATATCACAAAATCAGTGAGTGTATAATACTTATAGGTTTGTTAATTGATTTTAAGTGACTACAAAAAATGAACTGGTTTCCGACAGTTTTGCTGTTAATCTGCTGTTGTACAATCTTTCTCTCATGATGATTTAATTTAATCTTTTTTCAACTTTCCTATATAGGTTTGAATAAAACTGTCTGGCTTTTTGACAAATGCACACAAATTGTGTCCTATGTAGTACAAAATGTATCGATTTGATTGACTCTATGATATCTGCACCCATTGGTTCCACACCTTTTTATAGAATTTTTCATCAGTTAAGAATAATCACCGTGAGATTTTGTATTGGTGTTTTGTTTATTGTACGTTCGTCCATCCGTCCGTCCGTCAGCCCGTGAGAGCGTGCGTACACATTTCAATAAAATCTTCTTCTTCCAAACCGTCAATGAAACTTGATAGAAATATTCCTTAGGTGACCATTAACATTTATTGTTTAAGAAATTTTGATTGACCCAAAAATATTGGCATGGCAGGATTTGGCTTATTTTCACTTTTTTTTCTTAAAAAAATCTTCTTCTCCCAAACCATTGGGCTAGGTTCAATGAAACTGTGCAAAGGTGTTCCTTGGGTGACCTTGGGTGAACTCTAAATGCTCTAGTAATTTTGATAGACCCCCCCCCCCCCAAAAAAAAAAGAAAAAAGATAAATAAAAAAAATATTGGCGTGGCAAGACCTTATTTTCACTTTTAAATCTTAAAAAATCTTCACCTCTCGAACCATTTGCAGACCATTGGGTCAATTTGAGTGAAACTTGACTTGGATGTTTCTTGAGGGACTTTAAATTGAATTGTTCATGAAATTTTGATTGGCCGTAAAAGCTGATTTGTATGAATTGTATGAATTAGTTTTAGAACTTTTATCTCTTGAAAAATATTGTTGATTTTAGTCGCCATGCAATCAGTAATACTTTGGAAAAGGACCTTTGGGTTAGGGGTGATTTTATTGTGTATTTTGGTAAAATAAAAGAGCTAGACAAGTAAATAATCACAAAATATTTCTAAGGAAACTTTTAACATGTTTTTTTTTACAGTCAAAGTTAGCTTTGTTGAGTGAAATTATTAATAAATTACTTTTTAACAATGCGATAGACACATATTTATTTTCAAAGTGAAAGTTTACATGTGTAAGACTATATGAAGACATACTATTCTCATACACAATAGTCAAAAGGCCCCTTATAGCTTGCAAAAATATCAATTTGGAATAAGTCAGCATTTTGTCTGATTTCTAGAGACTATTTGGACCTTAAGTCGTTTTGATTTCTATTTTGAACATCTCTTTTTCAAACCTAGAGATGTTAAAGTCGGTGGAGAAATACAGGCATCTTTGCTCTCTTGTTTTATGTTGGTCATTTTCTTTCTTAGCATCCATAAACCGAACGCGAAATATTCGAGAGTCGTGTCCTTGTTTCAGAATGCTTTAACCCTTGTCATGCTGAATAAATTTTTGCCTAAAATTTTCATCAAAATCAAAGGGCAAAAGGCACTGAAAGTAACAATTGCAGGTCAATTTTAATTTGAAAAACAAAATCTATTGACTATTTTGGTTACAAAGTGAGAAACAAGTGGTGTAGACTAACATCAGGCTGCACATATGTGCAGGTTGATGATTGTCTATAGCTCTTGCCGAGGCAGGGATATTCTGGGTTCAGCATGACAAGGGTTAAGATAGCCTTCATATGCCTGGTATCTTCAAGGACTTTTTTGAGTGTAACATACTTCTTGAGTTATAATTTTGGTTTTAAAAATATTTAATTCCCGTTCGCACTTGTAACAAAATGAGATCAAGGAAAACGTTCTTCATTTATTAGAGATATGGTCATACTTGTCGATAATCATTAGTTAAAATGTCAAAAAATAAAACATATTGCGATATTGATTCATAACATAATCCATTGACGCAGTGCAGTAAATAAACAGTGTTCGTTTCCTAGTGTATGACATAACAAAGTTGTTTGAAAATTGATCCGAGGGAAGGTTTAATACATTATTGCGAAAAGGGGTTAATGATGACCGTGTTCGTACGAGATCCGGGTCTAACGTATTAAGCAGGCCTTACACGATCAATATTACAATCGGTAGCCTTCGTCGAAACTACGGGAAAAATCAATCGGGAACCCTCAACGATTCTATGGAATAGACATCGAGAAAAAAAAACGGGCGCAGCCATGGAATCGTGTAATTTCGCACGTGGGTTTATATGACGTCAAGAGCATTACTGGAGCATTCGGAACATCGCTCGGCCATTTCTGTAAAGAACAACAGACAACAGAAATAAGGCGTATATAAGGCGGTTGGTTATGTAACAAAATGATGGTTTTGGTTAGCCGGAAACAGTGAAAGAAAGACAAATGTTTCAGATGGAGGCGCGATCTTTAGTTTTATATTTTTAAGACTATAATTGAAACTTTTCAGAAGAAACATTGGCAAAAATTAATATTTTTTCTGCCGCTATCTAGAATTCTTATGGTGTTTGAATGATTACATGAAGATTTCGCGCCTTTGGCTTTAACGAATGTTAACAATGTTGGCGACGTCGAATGTTCCACCTAAAAATTTGGAGGGGTTACCCCATTTTAACTGACGTCATCGAGTTTTTCCCAGGTTTTCCCGTTATTGACAAAATAGTCCGTCTATGTTCATCTGAGGTTGTATTTGATCGTTAGATTGGCCGAGTGGTGTTCCGGATGGTTAATGCAAGATGACGTTGCAAAAAAAAAAAAATGAAAATTAAAAAAAAAATGAAATCGACGAAAGGTTAATTTTGGACTTTTTATTATTTGATAACAAAACGCCATGTTTCCTCGGATCGGAAAGAATTAACAAGATATGGTTTTCTTTACTTCAAGCATATTAAATAACCGACGTATCACCAGAAGCCGAATTACCTTAAAAATGGCCCAAAATTAAAACACTGGTCGTCAACGTCCGATGTACTTTCTTGTTTGCGGAAAAATCCGAACGATGTTCCGAATGCGGGAAAAATAAGGGCGCAGTCAGAAAGCTAATCGTTTCGCGTGTTGGTTTAGATGACGTCAAAGAGTAAAGATGTCGTAAAGTAAAACGAAATGAACCTAATCTAGATAAGAACTTGGCATATTTTTATTTGATAAGAGTATGCGTTTCACTGCATTTTGTTATAGAATCAAGTAATGCCCAAAAGATATCCACACATCCACACATAGAAAAGCATTGAAAGAATTTGCTTATCTTCAAAGGTATTGACTGAAAAGCCACAAGCAGAATTACTTAAAATAAGTCAGAACTACTAAAACTATGACCGAGACACTTTCCAGTTTACCGAAAAGTCTGAGAGATGTTCCGAATGTCAATATTATTGAGAATAATATTAAAATCAATGTTGAATAATTAATGATGATGATGATAATGAAAATAATTATTATACTACTACTGCAACTACTAATCTAATAACGATATAATTAAAAATGAAATAATAGAAGTAGTAGTAATAATACTGATATTGTAATAATTATAAAATTGTTACTATCAAAAAAAAAGCGTGAATAAGCAAACAAAATTCGGATCATAATGATCATCGATTATTGATTGGTTGATACCATTGTAAACAAATCGTAATCAATAATCAAATTATCCATGATTCGTTATATTTCACTACCCTTTAATGTTACTCACTTTTTACTTGATGATGATACATTAAAATCGTCCATATAAGTACATTTTCTTAATGAACATAACACTGGATTAAAATAATACTACTAATAAATAAATAATGTATACGGATTTTTTACTATCAAGTCCGCCCAGTCAAATCCGTATCTTACTTCTTGCGGTTCTAAAGTTGTCTCTTTTGCGGAAATAGTAACAAGTATTACACTGAAGTTATGAGATAAAGTTCTTTAATTTACTTATCAGTTTAAACAAACGCTTATGATATGAGTGCCCTTTTGTATACTGATAGACAACTGTTTCATGTTGAGTGAAGGCCGTGTAAATTTGTTATGTTTATTTCATATGCGTTTTAGTTGTCGTTTAATACATAAATAACAGGTTGGAATCTGAATCGCTTATTGGAATAATCACAATCAGCCAAGCATGTTTAAAAAATATTTCGAAAAGAAGTGACGTTTTTCGGCTTCAGCGAATGTAAATGGAATTCATAATATCGACTTGGATCGAACAAGAGTACATATCCACTCTTGGTTTTCAGAACTATTTGGTAAGTGCGTACATGTCTGAATATTTGTAACTGTGTTTTTCCAGTTTTAAACAAGTTTTCAACTGAGGATATAAAATAAGGGGTCACGGAATAACACATTTATTGAACGTAAACTGCACGGATTAACAAATTGAACGAGCCATCTAAAAACGAGGCTTTGTCGAGCTTTTTATGATGTTGCTATCGAATTTGATATTCAGCATACAATATAACCCAAACATTTCGATAACGCCTCGAAAACCTGTAATTTACTATTGAAAAAAGCGCGAAACTCGTTTCGCGTTTTAAAATGACATCATCAAATAAATTTCAGTCACAAAAATGGGGTTGCAATGCGCTCTGAGCTCATTTGTAAATTAATTCCACTTGAATAGTAATATCCGTGTAATAATGATAATAACTAAGAAAAAAAAATCAACAATGTTATTTCAATGTTATTTCGACGTAGGTCATTATATAACAGTCAGTCATATCTGTGCTTGACTAGGAAATGATTCTTACTGTTATAATTTTAGCTATAAATCTGTTACTGCGACTGAGTTCCGTTTCTCAATCCATGGACAAATAAATAAGGGCTGGACATTTTCACTGGTTGTTAAAAATGCAAGGATAACACTACCTTGAGTTGCATCTATATTTTTGTAGGAGGAAATGGTACCCTGTATTACCTTTGGAAACTGATCTTTTGCATGTTTTATGAGGATTCTGCTGCCTCGATAATTCACCAGTACTCGCGCCGAATGTCTTATGTGTTTGTGAAACCAGATCTAATTAAAGATCAATATCTGTTCTCGTAAATCGAACTCGGAAACTCTTGATCAAGAACCGACACTTCCTCTCGACCATAGACCCACTTATGAAATGTTTCACGGCTTCATCAACCATAGGCATAAACAGATGGTGGTTCGGGTTTTTTTTTTATATATTATCGAAGAATTGTTGTTATCGTTATTGTTGAAGTGATCAAGCAAAAGGGTAAGCATTTCTGATATTACCCAAAATAATTCATTTGAAAATCGAAATGTATGTTTAATATCAAAAGACCAGGACTTTAAATCATATTTGCATTTTGGTAAAAATTGTTCAATTAAGAATTTAGCTGCCCAGTGTTCAGCATCCGAGCTTCCGGAATCCGTAGGAGTTTGTTCTATTGACCTTGGTCAGGTGACAGCTAAGTAACCAAACTATTGCTAAATCACTTCCATTTAATTCTTAAAGAATCCACTCGAGATTATGAAAATATTGTTAGAAACCCATTAACTATCGGCAATAATGGATATCCCTCGTTATTCTAAAATGTCATCCCAAAATAAGCTCTTGATCTAAACCATTTTCAGGGATATTCTATGTTTCGAGGTCCATAGAATCTCACAATTGAAAATATTGCAGAAAAAAGCGCGGTTTCTCTGCAAGGCGGGGTACGATTGGCAAACAGTTTGCACCGTTTTGTCATCCTGAACGCAGGGCTGGTTTCTAAAAAGTTTATCAGTCCCAAATACGGTAATCGGTTTTACCTAATTAAGCTGTAGTTTTATTTGTAATCTGCAACATTTTTCTAATTAGACGAACATTTTGTCAAACTTTTGTTGTCTTTGAAGAGGATATACAATAAGGAAAAGCCAACGTTTTTTTACCCCGTAATATTTAAGGTTTCTTTACAAATGGCAAATGTAGCTTTTTGAAGATAGACGCCTGTTTTTGTTTATATCTTTTAAATATTATTTTCATCAATTGTTTAATCTATTTGAAACTAAGTTCTGTTATATATTTCCCTTACATGTCTTCAAATTATAAGCATACGAAATTCGTTTCATCTGAAAATCGATTCCGAGCTCCTCAAACAAAAGCTTGGTCTGTTAAGGTTAACCAAATATTAGTTTTATTTCTTTTGTGGTCTAAGAAAAAGGTGTAAGATATAAGGATTTTGTTTGGAATAAATCCCCTTTGTAAAAATATTTTGCAGCCAAGAATTGAATTGAATAAGTTTCAAGGTTATCATAACAAAAACTGTAAAACTAAATGACAGTTTTGTCATTTTCAATTAAAATTTTAATATGGCTGATCTCTTAATAAATTTATATATTAGATGATTTTAAACGTATGGTTAAACTTAAGTTGTGAAATAATGTACATATTCATTAGAAATGTATGATGGGGACTTTACAACGTTTTATTTGAAAAAGATACTAAATGGAATAATGGATTCACTATATGAATTAGAAAATGATTTAAACGGATATTCATGTTGTGTGGTTTATTATGTAAGTAGAGAAATTCTTTATCGACTCACTACAGCTAACAACATCGTGAAATTGACAAGATGAATGATTTTGGAATGATCTAGGAATGAAATTGGATGAATGTGTAGAGCGAGTTTTGAGTGAATTTAATGGGAGGTAATCCTACATCGCAAATTTTGTTCATCATGAACAAAATTTGCGACATTGATTACCCCCCTTTAATAAAAAAAAATACGTACAGGTTTTATACATAGCTTCCTATTTCTTCAAGAACTCATGAGACGCTTACTACTTGAATTATGTCAGTGAAAATGCGATTTTTCTCTTTGAAAATTTATTTCGAATGACGTTGCTGATTCTATATTTTTCAATGGGTTTAATCGTTTTTGAATGGTTTGAGTGAGTGTTTGGAATGAATGAATGGAGCGCTGAGTGAGCGATTTAGAATGGTATTAATTCAGATGAATGTCAATTTCACGATGTTATTAAGTGTACCTCTATTTAGAGATCATGTTCGAAGCAGTTTATGTTTTTTTATCTAAACATATTCAATCCTATAGTTACAGGAACTCACCATATTGAAAAAAGAACATAAGTTGTAATAACACTCGATTCGGTGATAATCGAGGTTGTCATGCACGTAAATGCTTAAAAACGGTAATTTTGTTCAGATGCAGTGAGCTTGTAAGAATAAGGGTCGATTACCCCTAGTGTGAAGAAATTTAAACCGGTCTGGCCTGAAATTCCTATGGTGACACCGTAAACTATATATTCAAATATTTGATTCTTGAGCGCATTTCTTTTCACTGTATCGCACTGCTAGACACATGAACAATTACGTCAAAAGTGGAATGTTTCGAGACCGAACGTAATGTGGTAATGCACGTAATTTCTCGAAATTGTGAGTGTTTCAAAAGACCATCCCTGTGTTCAAGATGTAAAAGCGTTTCGCGAGCAAAGCGAGGTATCATTTCGAAAGCGCTTCGCCAACGTTTTCTTCCTGAACGTAGGGCAGTATGCTAGGAAAAATAGTTCTGTTTCTCAGGACTCAAAGGTTGAAAGCGCTTATAAATATATAGACGGTTACGAGATTTAATCACTGGCAAGTCAAATCATTATTTTGTATAATTTGAATCTGATATCGAATATGTTGTAAAGTATCTAAAATCCGATACACTATCATCATCAACAACAACAACAACAATAAAACAACAACAACAGCAACTTTGACACTTAAACGGAGAATATAAACACAGTTTAATATCACATGAATATATCTTGTATTTTACTAAATAGGATACAGTTAAATAGGTAGTTGTTTTCTAAATAAAGGCATTACAATTAGACCATGTTTTGTTCTATTCGTAATTATTTATTGGAAAAAAAAGCACTGATACAAAAATCCTGACTAAATGAATAGGTATCTAATCATTGTGACAATATTTAAGTTTTGTTTCTATTTTCAATTTCGGCAATTCAGTTCTTTGATTTTTTTTATATTGTGGAAAGGTAGCTTGAGTTTTTGAACTATTAAAGAAAATACTTCGTGTTAAAATTTGTTGTAATGAGGGACTTTCGAACAGTCGCTTTTAAAGGATTTATTAAAATTTGTTTTGAAAAATCGAAAAGAAAACGTAACAGACGTAAAGTGAGTATACGAGTCAATATATCATTTAAACAGCTGTTTGATCGAAAATGTTCATTTTTTCTCGTTGAAGACTTCACAATTGAAAGAGTATTTGTAGAAAACATAAATCAATACATTATAATCAAAATGTTCCGACAGAAAAAGGGGCTAAACAGTGATTCTCATAAAAGTGGAACTTTGAACTCGGCGTCGAATTATTCTTGACATCATTGCGTCGATCAGTTAGACGACGTTAAACGTGAGGAGCATACGTTAGTGCCGTTGTTCTATATGACGTCGCGCACGCTAATGCTTAACATTTTGTAACGTCGTTATGCCAGTAAGACGTTATTACACCGTATTTTTCCGAATCGCTTCTTGTTTATAGCATGAAGATTTTGCCATGTATGTTTATTTTTAATTGCTATATAAGTAGTTTACCGAATAAGACAGAATACACTTTTTTCTTTTGGAAGCAATTTTTTCATCAATCAGCTTTAATAATTTTAGTCTTGGATTGATGAAAAAGCACAGCCCGCAAATAAAATATAACGTAAGACGTTCAAAAATAATGCGTTTTTGAAAAGTATGTCCACACAAACAAATCTTAATATTTTCAATATCTTTCATCGTAGTTCTCCGAAATTTTTCCTGGTGATCAAACGAAAAAATAATATTTTAAAAATGTAAAATGATTTATGATTTTCATTTTGATAATGAAATGCGACAACTAAACATATATAAAACAGGCTTTAAAATTCGCGTATGTGATAAATTGTGTCCACACACATTTTCATTATCTATTTTGTTGTTTATGACGTATTATTATTTTTTACCATATTTACGAAAACTAGAAAAAAAAATATTTTTAATTCTAAATTTCTCAAAATTTCATCTATTAGTTAAAGAGATATTGAGAAAACTTTACCATTTTTCACGCCGATTTTCCGTTAAAATTTGACGTTTTACAACTTTTGAATTGTAAAATAAATCTCTTTCAAAAGTTTGTTATTTTACTGATGGCCATTTTAGTTTATTTACTAACATGATGTCACTTATCGCGCAAACCCTAAGATTCTTAACATTTTTTGTGAACTATTTTACGCATTTTAAGGGTTTTAAAGAAAGCTACCCACACATAAATTGTTACGTTTTACAGACGTAATTTAAGCGGCTTGGTGACAAAGAAACTTCATTAAACGGGACTATGATTTTCCTCAATTCACCTAACAAATATACTATGAAAGTATGCTTTCTTGTGGTTCTTTTGGTATAAAGAACATAGAAATTGCCCAACAGGTTTGGAAAAAATCGCAGATGAAACTTAACGGGAGACGTGTAATTTCAAATATTTTAAGCATTACCGTGCGCGACGTCTATACGTTCAACACAAGAATAGGAGAAAGCATAGAGTACGATAGTGGTAGAAAAATAATTTTATGTTCTCGTACTGTTGGTGTCGTCATTTCGAATGACATCCTAGTGTTGCCTTTTTTGACGTGTCTATGGCCCCCGTACCGACTTGCTTTTTTATGTTATGTTAAACAGAACCGCAAGAACTAGGCCTTTCGTAAAGCCATGCTTTAGTTCACAAAGACTGTATGTCACTGCATTGGGCGGGTCGCGAAATGAGATAACGAAGACATTTGAGCCCGTGCGTGACATTTCCAACAATTCTATGTGTGCTTTGTGGACATACATTGTAAAGCCAAGACAACCACACAATGCAATGTAATGTTCGCCGACAGCCTGAAGAGGGGTCTACACCTTATTTATCTACAGAGCACATAGCGAAGTTTCTGGTCAGACTGTGCTCCTGAACAGGCTGGCAATAGGCTTTGCTTCGCGCACGTGTGGAATTGTTTTAAGTGTCACACATAGGCACATTTATTGGCTCTGTGTCAGCTTTGTTTATCAAATACAAACAACTAAGCTTTACTTAGATCCTTTCTGTGTTTTTCAGGAACCTGAAATAGAAAACAATGATCCACAAGCGGTCTACAGAAATACAGTCTTTGAATGTAAGAATCTTAATTTGTTTATTGTATAAATGCGAGGGAGGGGACTGAAAATGAAAGGACTGTAGCTTCAAAGTTTGTAAGATAAAGCCTGTGTTTAAAAGGAACAGAATTTCTGTAAAGGAGGTTCGAACCAAATTCCGACATGATTCTAAGGAAGGCAGGTGTTGAGAGTCTGTGACTCGCAAATAAGTAGCCAGGTTTCTCTCAAAACTTTCCGATGTACGTCCGTAGGACCATCTGGAAATCATCTTCTGAAAAGAATTGAAGACTGTTTTAAACTGTCCTCAAGTGTTTTTTTTTAATTTGATCTCCAAAGGTACATTGTGCATATAAAATAGACAGGTAACGGATAACTCCTCAGGACCCGGGTAGAAACGTTACCCTTGCCGACACCTTTTGTACTCGAGTACTCACCCCTGCTCTACTTATGAAACATCAAATAAGCCATTATGGTGTGGGTCATTTGGTCCTCACAAAAGAGCAATAAAAGGGAGGTGTAAGTGGGATGTGCAGCTGATGGCTTAGATGAATGGTTGTTTTAATGTAAGAAATGACAGGAAACCAAGGATAGGTGTTCCATTCCGGGTATCAAGGGCAGCAACATAAGACCCTATATAAGCACACTATTGAACGGCCTACAAACAAGCAAAACTTTTATAAAATGGGATTTCATTTCTAGTCGTATTATTTGTAGATCAAATGTAAGATAAATTTAATTATCGGGTAGAAAATTGGTTGTTAATAGCCCACACTTACGATTTAGTCTATAAACAGTCTATGAACTATATTTCTCATTATATCTAACTTGAGGGTATTCCCTTCATGTTACCCTAACATAAAATTTAGGTCTATATCAATATTTGGCCATTTCCAACCCATTCTCAAGTCTTAGAGAATTATTAAAGGATACTTTTTTGAAAATATTTTTCCCATTGTCTTTATTATTCTCATTTCTAAATATTGTTAATTAGTATTGAGCGTATACATACTGTATGGCTAGCGCATGACTAGGGCATATTTCATACTCTGGCATACGCTGGAGATTCTTTAACATTTTAAAAAAATATTTTTGGACTTCTGCGTATAAGAACGTACACCAACGTGTACCAGCGTATCTGTAACGTACGCGACTTATGAGTAACGAACGCCTAGCGTACATCAGCGTATGCGAACGTATGAGCATACGATCGCATACGTTAGTGTCATACGCTGTGGTGTGACAGCTCCATAATGTATTGCAAAGCATTTAATTGTCCTCGATTTAAACGATGAATTAATTTCTTATGCTGTTACAGAAATATTTGATGTCAGAATAGGGGGCCGTTTTTCTCATTCTAATAAGAAATGACGAGGATACAATCTGAATTCATTAGGTTATGACACTAAAACCATAATCATACTTTGAATTCACGAATGTTCTCCATGATGAGATTCATTGAGGGACTATACTTTGTGCAAAGCATACAAAATAGCTGCGAACTCATTTTTTTTCATTGAGGAATTTAACAAATGTGCCAGCCAATTATATATATAATATACATATATACATTAATTTTATTGGATACAACTAACAACAAAAAATTGAATTAAAAAGATTAGAAAATATCAATAATATCAATAGAGAGCATTTGAAACTATCAGTTGCTCCTTTTGCAAAAAAAAAAAAAAAAAAAAAAAAAAACAACCTAAACAATTTGTTTCATTTTAACGAACTATCATCTGCTACTTCTTTCAGTTCAAATGACTTTAAGAAATTATTCCGAATCGCTTTAACTCTTTATTATGTAAGAGCGCATCCAATAATTTGTCCAATTATGAGAAAAATGAAATATAAGACACAAATATCTAAAAAAAATCAGATAAGGGTAAATATAATGAAAGTATTTAAAGAACCATACGGAAAGGCGGGATGAAGTATCTGTAATCACAAAATCTAGATATTGTACCGAGAACGAAAATGTTGATCCTGGTATGTCTGCTCAATTCACGTAGTGTAACCAGGGACGGTGTTTCTGTAACTTTCAGATCGTCCGCTTGTTATACATGACGATTCTTTATTTAAGGTGGTGGACCCGTAATAGTTCCGCAACATTTCGGAACTCATGATCTTTCACAATGTTGACCGAGCTTTCCTCATGAAAATCATAAGGAAACCTCGGTTAACATTGTTCAAGTTAATTACTTCTAAAAAATTGCGGATCTTACGGTTCCACTACCATAAACAATTATTGTGTTTTTTAGTGATCAAGAATACGTTTAGTCTGGCGTTTGGAGAGGACGGAGAGCTGAGAATCAACGTAGATAATGTGTATCCAATGCTTAAAACTATCGGGCTTAACCCGAAAAGTGAGAGTATCATGGATCTGGTCAGAGACGCCAGTATGGAGTGTAAGTAGAAAGGAAAATATGATGTTGATCATTTCTTAAACAGTTTATCAAATGAAGAAATTTTAGATAATAACCGATACTGTTAATTGTTTATTCCCTTAATGATACAGTTAACAACATCGTGAAATTGACATTCATCTCGACCAAAACCATTCCAAATCACTTGCTCAGCGCTCCATTTATTCAATTCAAACACTCACTCAAACCATTAAAAATCAAAGTGCTGTCAGCACTGTAAATCGGACATCATTGAGAGGCTGGGATAGTGCAATAGTTCGCCAATCAAAAGGGCTCAAATTTGGACAATAAAAGTTGGTAAAATCTTTGCCCAATTTGTGAGTTTTTTGTCTTAATACTCCATCTTTTCGAGGAATCCGCCAGCTCATCCAACCTCGTGGGTCCGATTTTGAAAGTTTGCTGATTCGATAGCCCTCTGCTAGTCTAAATTATTTCTTAGCAGATTTTTTACGTTGTTATAATGAGCACGCGCCAAGCTTAAAGCTTGTCTGTTAATACTATTCCTCTCTCTATAGAGTTTAAAAGCCTGTTTAGCAACAAACATTTTTCATTAAACTATTTACAATTTTGATTACCAACATGTTTGTATTTCAAGCATTGGGTTTTCCCAAATACTGTAAATGCACTTTCCCTCAAGAAACACGTGAAATTGCCAACAATGCTATTTATATCTTTGGTTTCTGACCAATCGATTAAATCTAGCAGCACTCTATGATTATTCATGAGTTGTTCTAAAAATAGATCGCTCTTACTGCTATCCTATATCAGTTTATCGTATGTTTTTGTCGGTTTATTTGTTGTTGAATAATTTTTATTCATACTCAAATTTGAATTTATTGAAAATAGGATTGGAGCGTGATCAGAGTGCTCATTGAAATCAAATATTTCAAAATTACAAAATTATTTCTATTTGTTAACACATAGTCAATAGTACTCATTCCACCATGCAAACAAAAAGTAAACTTCCCACGCTCCCTGTTTGAGTGCAGTCGACTATTGACCAATGACAAACAACTAAATTGACACATTTTGAGCAGACGATGTCCATTTGCATCTACCACGTGGTCTGAATTTACGCGTGGGTTTTGACCGAGTGATAATCATAACAGAATTTGATTGGTTGTCAGCCCTACAACTGGTAAATGACCGTTCGAGAAAAACATCAGAGCAGTAATATTGTAAGTGCTACAAATTTATTATACAGTTAACATATTGTACGTTTCAACTCCTTTACTCAACCGAAAATCTTGTTATAAACACTGAAAATACTAACTGGTAATTACTAAAAGCGAAAATTACATCAAATTTTGTATTAGCCTCTTCTCTATTTGCCGAAAAGTAAATAAGATAAAAACAAAGTTTTTAGATTGTGACTGAAAAGGCCGTTTCTTCGGTGTTTGAATACACATAATTTGCTTTGAACACATTACTAAGAAGATAATGGTAAAAATGTAGTGGGTTAAACAGACTGGATTTCTGGAAAAAGGTATATATAAATCGACTGCTTCGCAGTCCGATTAAAAACCCAAACTCACTGAAAAGATAGAATCAAAAACGTCATTCAAATTAATCAAAACTAGAAACAAAATGCGATTTAACTGACATAACTCAAATTTTAAACGCCTGATAATTCTTGAAGAAATGGGATGACATATATAGAACGTGTATGCATATTTTATTAAAGGGAGTTAATAGATATCTCTAGAACAAAATTTTGCGATATTGGATACCTCCCAATAAATTCATTCATCACACTCATTCAATTTCATTCCAAAATCATTCATCTGGTCAATTTCACGATGATGTTAATTGTACGTACAATAGTGAGTATAAAGTATCATATTTTTATTTATCTGAATGACAGAGGTCAATATCAAGTCAATGAAATCGTCCTATACCCCTGGATTCATTGTTCCAATTTTCCCATTGATACTTTAAATTTATTTGCCCTGAAAGATCTTATGATAGTTTTACAAATAAAAGTACCTTTCTATCAATGCAAGTAGTCACAAATTAAGACGTTTACATGACGTATGCATGTTTTTCACGAAATGAATAAAAATCTTTTCCGTTTTAACTAACTGAAATAATCCTCCATTGAAAGCCAAAATTTACTACAAAGGGGAATAATCACGATATGACTAAAATGTTAAAAGCAATCAAGTTCTTACCCTTCGCATGACAACCATTTACATTAATAAATAGTACGAACACAAATAAAATATCAACAAAAACAGAGATGCTTTAATCTGAGTTTATTTTTTCTTTTCAGCCACCGGTGACATTGACCCCGGAGATTTCGAGAAGGTTATAATGTCTATGGTGAAGGTACAGGACGAGGAATTATGGGTTAAACGATTAGAGGAGAAGGAATATATACGTATAGAAAAAGAGTCGGAGAAGGCAAAGGCCGAGGCTGAGAAACTCAGAATACAACAAGGTAATGCTGGAGATTTTGGTGGAAAAAAGCCATGTACGTTCAGGATCGAAAGAAAAAAAAAACATTCGCGAACTAATATGATCGGTAACCCGCATGTACACAGGCAGGTACCATTCATAAACGGTGGATAAAGATTAGTTATCCTAATCGCATGGTTGTTGTCATGTGTTATTGGCCGTAGATATTAATTTTGTGAGCCTATACGATTTTTATGCGACTATTACGAGATAAAATTGCTAAAAAAGAGGTCCTTGTCGACTGACGATAATGGTCATTATTCTAAAACTTACACTCAATGTTGCAATAGGTCTTTGAGCTATTCAATTCATAAGGATAATGATTAAAAAACCTGATCATTGACAAACAAAAATATTAATTATGTATCGTGATTTATTTCAAAAGATGCAGTTTTAGAAGCCCATCGTAGATTTGTGTGTTATTTTCAGGTTCAAAGTACTTGTGTTGAGTTGACGATGTTTAATTTATGCATACAAGTAAAATAGCCTTTTATTTTTTCATTGATAATGACAATAATGTTCATTTTAGAGAGAGAGAAAGTAGGATTCGAACAAGAAGAAGACGATGATAAAGATGAATGGCAAGAATACGAAAAAAAGAAGGAAGAAGAGGAAAAGGAGAAAAAGAAGGAAGCAGAAATCGACGAGCTTTATAACAATCTTAAAATGGCATTTAGGTAAATTTCATTATTATCATCTCTTAAAAGGGAGATAAACTATAAGATCTGTATTATAAAGAGATTTAAAGTTACCTCCCGTATTAAGTTCTCTTAAGGTCTCAGGGCTTAATTTCAAAACGACTCCTCCACTCGACCTCGACTCATATTCGAAAAAGGAACTCTCGAGGAGGCCCCCGGTTAGGTCCCCTCGAGTGACTGATTTGTATTCCGAGTCGTCAACCGCCCTCCACTTTCTCGAGGGACAAAAGAGTATCTCTTCATCCATGAAAGGCAAGTGACCGTCGATATTTACCGCTTTTTTATGTCAATCAAAGTACTGAAAGTCTTGTTGGGGAACTTTTTTCATTCATGTCAAAGCATTTCGAAGTTTAGAATTGTAAAAAATTGAAAAAAAAAGTTGTAAATTAAATTTCATATCTTTAAACATGTTACTCCGACGATCTAAATAAAAATTCGATTCAATAGTGGCCATTTGAATGAGGGATAAATGTATTAAAATAATTGTTGGAATCGTTATTAGACATCTTGCGAAATCAACGCGAAACCACTCCATAATACAGTTTTGTTTCGAAACCACTTTCTACTAAAATGAAAGGTTGAAATCTTTGCCTGTGATACTTTTACATGCTTTTAACTTTGTGCATCGGAAACCAAATCCCAGTAAAGTTGTGAAAACTACATGTATATATCTACCATCCCGTATAATTTTATATGCAGAATTGAATTGGTATTTGACAAAATGCCCAAATATAAATATGTTGTGATATGCATATTTTTATATAAATCAACATTCTGTCCACACAAAGAAGAATGCACAAAACATGCAATACATGTATTATCTCATACATAGAAATAGAAAGACTACAAAAAATGAAATGGTTGTACAGAGGCTAGATGGAAATGTCTTCGAATTTAAGTCAAATGAGACCATGCACAAGCAATCTTGGCTTAAAATATCTTGCATATAGGGTTTGGTGTCGAGTGATGGAGAGTTCTCGTTATGAAGCAAAGTCAATATTGTCTATGTTGACCGGATACTCGCATAAGTAAAACTAATTGCCTGTGTTCAGGGTGCAATATAACGTGTGAATGTGTTTATCTATTGTACGACGCTTTGCACACAGGAACGTTGGTACATTTCTGTAACGTTTCACGAATGTTTTCATCTGGAACGCAGTAATCGAATTTAGCTTATTTCTAGGAATTGTCGCTATACTATCATATATCGCGGTTTCGAAGAAAACAATACAGGCACTATTCTTGTGGACGCAATCGCTACGCATACTTTGCGTAAGATTCTTTTTATCCGCGTCTTAGAGACTGCAGTTTATTCCGAGGCCAGTGCGAGCTGTTGGACTACAGGTCAAAATAAGGTGAAAATCAGCCAATTTGATTTGCTCCATCCTGAAACATAAGTCGGGGATACTTGTTTTTTTAACATTTTTTTTTTCTTTTTTAAGCAAATAGCCCATTTCACTAGCTGTCCAATACTACTTTATATTTGAGTGGTATTCTAAAACGCGTGATTGAGTGGCGTTCAAGGACTGATCGCTGTTCCTCGAGAAACCCTCACTTTATCGAGTGGCCTCGAACCTACCTTACGTCCTGGAATACCAATCTGTCCTTAGCCGTGAAAACCGTTCACGAAATGGGCTTCACGCACCAATTAAAGGTAATTATTTCGAGCAGTTCGAGTCGAGGAATGCTGGAGGAACGTCTTGAAATTAGGCCCTCAGTGACAAGTTTTCATTGCTGCGTTATGTAGACTGGCCTCAGTCATTTACGTTAGCTTTTTCAGAAATCGTTTTTGTTGAAGTTCTATTACAAGCCTCTTTAATCCAAGTTCATATTAACAAGTGCTAAACAGTGAATTTAAGATCAGGGGAACATGTAGTCAAAGTTGTCTGTCCGTCCATTTATTGATCCAGCCATGGTGCTTACACAGTTACATTTTGAAATGTATGTTATGAAACAGTTAGGCTTATAAGATGTCATTTAAAAAAGGTTAAGAACATCCATAAACCTAAGACACGATTTCGGATCGACATATTAGGCTTATTCGGTCACCAAACGTAACCACTGAAGCTATTTTCAAACTATTATTACTCATTTTTAATCGCCCATTATTAAATACTGCATAGAATCACCATGTTCACAAAATCCAAAGTTATCTCATTTTGAACCCTTTAAGCCAATCCCTGTTTTCATCGAAACTTTCAGCCGTGGTAGCGCGTCACACTATTTTTCTAAAGGTACCAGGTTTGATTTCTGACGGCGGCACCCATTCTCCGATTATTTTGTCTTCGACCAAAGGGTTAATAATCGTAGACGTATGTGGAATAGTAGCTGGAGACTAGGAAATGATGTAACTGTAGTACTGGTGTGAGAAATACCAGAAATCAATTGTCAGGTGTTCAAGCCGCCGCGATATAACTGAAAGATTGTTGAAAGTGGCGTAAAAATAAATTCAAACAAATAAATCCCTGTATTTCAGGTTTATAGACTCGGATGATGACGGTGTAATATCTACACAAGATATTTACAACTTAATGATGGGGTTAGGAGAGATGTTGACGGACGATGAACTATTTGGAATGGTGAACCTAGCAGATCTGGATTGTGATGGGAAAGTTACATTTGAAGGTATATCTTCTTCTTTACTGGTGATTTCTCTCTATCTCACATAACATCACATCACATCACATTATATCCGTCGAAAATCTCTTTAAATGAAGCCAGCCCTTCGTTCAGGATGACAAAATGCCGAGAACTGTTGCCAAATTATTCAAACAGTTCGCATCGTTTTGCCATCCTGAATATAGTACTGACGAGCGTGTTACTTAGTTTTGTTTATATAAACAAGAGTGTATTTTTTGGCGAAGATCAGCGACCGCCATCATAGCACAGCTGGTATCGCGTCGGGCTTTCAATCTAGAGGTCCTAGAGGTGAAAGAAATACCAGGAATACATTGATAGGAGCTCCAGCCGCCACGATATACCTGAAAGATTGTTGAAAACTCATTCAAACAAAGAAACAAATTATCAATTCATACTTCCAATAACCGATTTCGAGTCCATAAATGCTTTATTTTTGCACATGAAATTTGCAACGTAATGTAAAATAGTTCAATTATTGAAATATGCGTCGTAAAATCTTAAGAAATAAAATGGACGTGGCTTGGTTTCAGGGATGTGTAAAACTGAAAAATATAAATATACTTCTGAAAGAGTGATTGTGTTTGGGTTTTTTTTCATTTTTTTCATATAAAAATATGCTCTTCATCACACGGTAAAAATGAAATGAAAAGAATATTCACTATATCTCTTACTTAATTTGGTACTAAAAAGTACTTAAAAATCGGCAAAAACCTGCACTTAAAGAAAAGTTCATCTGAAACCCTTTTTACATGACACATCTCAAATATAATGAATAGTTTGTACATTAATCAATCATCGATAGACTTGAATTACATTTGTACTTCTTATCTTACACTTATCATTCAATAAACATGTTAAACAAATTGTGGGAAAATAACCTCCGATCAGTAGGCTAGCTGTGAAATAAGTCCCCCTATTTTATGCTACATCATACGAAAACGGGCATGCGATTTCCTGCATAAAGTTTAAACTTGTGAAGTAAAGTAATGGCAGAATTATTATTATTATTTTTTTTTTTTTTTTAGTTTTTATGTATCAAATAAATGGGATACTTTGTAAACGGTCAATTGTCATACTCTATTCAAATGATCAACGTTTTTCTCTGTCTTTCTTTTTATGTATATATTTCAAAGGATATGGTAATTTTACATTTTTACTTGCTTTAGCATTGTGCTTTTTCGAATTCATGCTGTTACAAATTAAGTGTTGAGGGATATAGCGGGAAAGTAGCTTGTGTTTGATTTTGAATACATTTTTTTAGAAATAAATATGCTTATTTTTATGTATCAATATTTTTGTAATATCATTTAATTATAGAAAGTTCCGACATATACTTAACGACATCTTTACACTGTACTGATTTATAATGAATAATGTGTAGGTGTATTACAATATAAGTGTTATCTGGTCTAGGTTGGGAGGATTAATTAGAATTATCATGCAATCATTTTCAGTCTTTAAATCTTATTGAAATCATAGATTCGGGTCAATTCAGGCTTCTTTGCATTGTAATATTCGCTTAATAATCGAAGAACCTTTGAATCAATACACAAAATATACAGAGATCAGAGATCATAGTCAAGAATTCAATGATCTATTCTTGCCTTTAAAATGCGATATTTTGATTTTAAACAGGTTTAATAACAATATAAAGTGTTGTAAATTATAATGGTTTACACAATAACGTTAGAAGAGAACTAACAGCTATAATTGCGACATTTTCCAGGGATGAATAAGATAACTAAGATAACAGTAAATCTATAGAATGATTGATAAAAATGACATCTGTTCCCATACAATACGGATTAAAAGTTATCTCTTTTTCTTTTTCTTATTCTCCTTCTTCATCTTTTTCTTTAATGATCAACGCCGCTGCCATAGCGCAGTTGGTAGCGCGTCGGACTGTCAATCTAGAGGTCCCGGGTTCGATCCCCGACGGCGGCAATCATTCTTTCCGACTATTTGTCTCTCACCATTGGGTTGATAATCGTAGACCTATGTGAGAAAGCAGTTGGAGGCTTAGAAAGGATGTAATGGTAGTACTAGTGTGAGAAATACCAGGAATCCATTGTTGGGTGCTCCAGCCGCCGAGATATAACTGAAAAAATGTTGAAAACGGCGTAAAACTCCATTCAATTCATCAATCAATCTTCAATGATCAATATCATTATTATTATAACTTTTATATATTACATATTTTACACGATTAATATCATTATATTTATAACTATTATATATTACATATTTTACACATTGATAAAACATATTGTATATATCGTCGTTGTTATTCTAAAACCTCCTAACTACAGCTTTGGTCAAGCTTCAGTTACGAGGTTTTAGAATAACAACGACGATATGAGTAAAACAGAAGATAGATTCAGTATTATTGTCATTCAAATTGTTAATAATGACGTGAATGGGCTGGTTTGCCGAATGTAAAACAGACTCTATTTTGCCGTCATTGGATGTTCTTGTTAAGCAATAAAATGATTATATACCTAATTATTATAGGGATGAGTGTCTTTTTTACTGCGTTTATTGGGGTATAAAGTGCAATTGCCTAAGCACATGGCAAATAACGCCCGTAGATCGAAGAAACTATTAAAATACTCAGCCAAACATTAAAGCTTCAAGTCTACTTTCTACGCGTATAAATTACACAATCTATTTTTAGATCGTGTATTGTTTATCTCGCTATCGAAGTGAAATGTCACAAATGATACACAAATAAAAGACAACATTAAAATTCATAGAGGTACTTATGACAAATAAGCTTGTTTCTGCCAAGTTAGTCTGTATTTTTGAACGAAAACGGCGTGGTCGGACTTTGTTGAGAGGGTTGCTTGAAGGTCTTCGTCGACTCGCTGTTTTCTAAGTTTAGGTCGGCTCAGAATCAAAACTGCATGCTTGTTATCGTAAATTCTTTCGAAAATTGTTAATTCATAATAGATTGAATAGCAATGATGCGTTGATGATCGGGAACTAGGTTAATTCGAGTTCCTACAACACAGGACTTGCAGATCGAATTTCGGGGGTTTCCCGAAAGACCTTTTGCATTTTATACAGAAATGAAGTGCAATGGATTTCCCCACGTGATGCGATTTAAACCAATCAGAGTTCTTTATTTTATTGGATTGCAATTATACGTTTGTATGATATATAATAATTGTAATGTTAACCACCCTTTCAATTCACTGTTAGAATTCGCGACTTCTAAAAATTGTCCTTGATATATATAGTTAACAACTACAAAAGCAAATGGAATGTTAAAAAAGGGATGATGAGATACAATCTCTCTCGAACAAATAGTCTGCGACTGTGAAAAGTTATGAATGTACCAACGCGGGCCGTGGTCAAACCCGAGCGGACAAACTAGTATTTGAATTCTTTGTTTACAAGACCACTGGTCCACCTCGCGCATCATGACCGAAGTTTAATAATTTCCATATTTGTATGTTTTAAATGTAACAATTCTACGCTATTGTATTTTCGTTTTTAATATGCAAGTATCATTTTAAGCAGTAACTGATATTTGTGATTAGAACAAAGTCTACAAGTACTTACGTCATTCGATAATTTGGCGCCTCCGTGTGATATTTTCTGTACCTATAAGGACATGAAAAAGGGGGATTGGTGAGATGAATCAGAATTAAGACCATTTGGTGAAATGTAGCTGCCATATTATACCAGTTATATTTTTCTCGGAAAATTTTGTTTTTATCTTCCAAAACTGACCTTGATTTTCCCGTCAAGATAAGATTTCCTAAATCTCCTAATAAAGATACCACTTTATGCGTGATTTGCTAAAACCGAAAATTAAATCAGTTTACCAACCGTGGCTCTTTAGAGTAATGGTCGTTTGCTGCATATACATGTAATGTCTGATCTTTTGATACAATGCTAACACTTTTTGGCGGTACTGTGCCCATTTCTATACGCTGAGTTTGCTATCCATACCATTTAAGATCATTGAACAATTATCAATTATTGAGTTGCCTTAATTCTGCTTATACGGTTCCATAAGAAGAAGAAAAGAATAATTATATGGAAGAAACCCGTGTGGAGGATAAAAAAACTATACAAACTTTACGTTCAGGATGACAAAACGGTGCAAACTATTATAAATTATACGCCGCTTTGCACGTGAACTTTGCAGTGTTTGCACATCTTGGCGCAGGTTAGATTTGCGTGTCTTTTCGTCTCTATATCTTTTATCATATATCAAGAATATTAAAGAAAGTTTGTGATATCATTCAATTTCTATCACTGTGACCTAAAAAGCTTCTTTTCTATTGACGAGGCTACTCCCCAGATTATCCATTGTTGATTCAGACCTCTATTCACTATATTATTGATTTTTAACTCTAAATAGAAAACGAAGTTTTGAATATTTCATACCAACAATTAGAACTAGAAATATTTTAAATAGATAGATTGCTGTCTTCAAATTAGTTTATAACAATTGTTGGACACCTTCAAGTTAGATTATATAGACGCGAGATATAATAATTGTGGCGGATAACATTCCTTCTAAAGCGTTCGTATAGATTTTAATATCTTCATAAATGCGAGTATGTAGTACATTGTCGTTTGGTGCTCAAAACCTCTTGGCCTATGCTTGAATAAGATGGAGGTTCTGTTGGCCCCACGACGACTTCTGCGACCGTATACGTATTAGCTATTTGTTGTATGCATGTGGTTACACAGATCATTGTAACCCTCTATCAAATACTAGTTATATGTCTGCGGCAATGAACGAGCTTCAAGTCCCATTTAATTTAACAAGATCTTAAGCAACGATGTTATGTTCGCCCAGTATACATGCAAAAATATACTCGTAAATTATTGCTTTGTCATAAAAAACTATTACCTATTTCAATCTTTATATACTTTTTGAAAACAAAGGACGAAATAAATAATCTAGTGAAAATATCATTTCTGCCAAGATGTCTCAAATTAAGTACATTAGTTTGATATTATTAAGTCGATTTATCTATTATAATAACCATGTGCGTGACACTAAAACAATTTTATTTTTTTTGCCATAAAAAAGCCTCAGATCGGCCTGTGAATTTTCCAGTCCGTTCAAACTCTTCATTTCTCCTCTGTATATACAGTTAACAACATCGTGAAATTTACTATCATTTCGCTCACTCAGCGCTCAATTCATTCATTCATTCAAAACACTTACCTATACCATTCAAAAACGCTCCAAATCATTAAAAAAAGTCAACAATTACCTTCAAAATAAAAACAGTTAGAATATATCAACAATATCAATGACTTAATTGAATTTGGAAGCGCCTGATTGGTTCGTGAAGACATATAGAAAGTTATTTATAGAACTTGTCCGACTATCTTATTAAAGGGAGGTAATACTAATCGCTTAGTTTGTTCATCTTGAACAAAAATAGCAATGTTGTTTTACCTCCTCTTAATTTCATTCAAAACAAGCTTCTCCCACTCATTCAATTTCATTCCAAAATCAATCCTAAATAATTTACATTGTCAATTTCACGATGTTTTTAAATGTGCATGTTTCATTAAATATCCAGCGAACATATTAAATGTATTGGATCGCTTTCAAAGCTGGCGGTGCTTGTACCTATCACGCATAGACTGTGTTAGAGGCTTATAGGCTTATAGTAAAGAACATCGTGAAATTTACACTCATCTTGGTGAAAATTTGCACGAAATAAGCGAAATTATATTACCCCTTTTTTTGATTCAAAACTTGCTCCTCTTACTCAGTCAACTTAAATGAGAAATTATTCCAAAAGCATTCACCATGTCTATTTCACGATGTTGTTAACCAGATACACGACTTGCAGGTTCAGAGACGAAAATGCGCAGCAAATATTTTTCCTTTACAAACTGTTTACTTGTCAGTTATGACATAACTCAGCAGTTATTCAATTATTATTGATATATTTCCATCGTTTGTCAAGACGAGTATAACGCATATTCGTTTTAAATTCTACAAATTAAATGAAGAAGACTGCTACATTTCGTTATTTTTTAAATCTTTAGTCGTTTGTCTTTATAGATTTTCGACGATTTCTTGCGACCGCTGAAGAATTGGAAGAAGCCGACAACCAAGAAGGGGCAGACGAACCCAAACCCGATGAAATAAAGGAGGAATCAGCCGTAGACGAAACCACATCTCAAGAAGGGGTAGAAGAAAACGGGGAAGACAAAACGGACGAGTCTAGTGTTAAACAAGAGCCGAATGAATCGGATGCAAACAAGGCGGAAGAAAAAGTAGTCCCCGAACCGGAAGTTCCTAAACCCGAGGATGAAGAACGATTAAGAAGGAGGAAATCTATGTTGTGGGGATATATGAAAACAGCTTCAAATTTAGTTACGGTAATCAAGAGATTCATATGTATTGTGAAATAAGAATGTGAAGGTTTTTAACCGATTTTTGTTTGGAAAAACGATTTTTAACCTGTAATAATAGTAATAGTAATGATATTAATATTAATAATAATTATAATAATAATAATGATAGCTTTATTTAGAGAATATTAACATGTTAGGACATATACATATATGCACAAATCTTATTTTCAACACGGCTTTCTGAAAATATATAAAAAAACTAAACAATACAAAAATCAACACGCCCCCCCCTCTCTCTCTCTCTCTCTCTCTCTCTCTCTCTCTCTCTCTCTCTCTCTCTCTCTCTCTCTCTCTCTTCTCTCTCTCTCTCTCTTCTAATCTCTCTCATCTCTCTCTCTCTCTCTCTCTCTCTCTCTGCTCTTCTCTTCATCTCCTCTCCTCTCTCCTCTCTCTCTCCTACTCTCGTCTCTCTTCCTCTCTCTCTTCTCTCTCTCTCTCTTCTCTCTCTCTCTCTCTCTCTCTCTCTCTCTCTCTCTCTCTCTCTCTCTCTCTCTCCTCCTCTCTCTCCATGTGAAGAAAGAAATCAAATAAGGAAAAGATCATTTCACTGTTAATTTTATTCGACTTGGTTACATGTAACTGTTTATCATCAATACGAAATGAATAACAATCGCAGTGCAGGTATAGAAGTACACATTTGAGTAAGTAATCAAAAATCAACTACAATAAACTCACAATCGAAATGATAGGAGATAATGGTTATGAAAAAATATCTAACGAGATTGAGAGAATTGATCCTTGTCGAGGCTCTACCGAGACAATTATCAATTCCCACAACTGAGTTAGATATATTTTCATACAATACACTAAGTACGTATTATATTTATCTTATAAACTCTTTTTGCCTAGCTTTCGTGGATTTTTCTTACAGAAATGCAAGTTTTTAAATATAATGCATTATATCATTGTTCTAAAAATAACTATGTGATATCAGAAAAAATATCATACCGGATGTTATCACACGGATATTTGTATAGTTATAAGATAAAAAGAAATTGTGACTCGATTTAACCTCGTCTAGGATTGAAAACATTTTAACTTTTCCGTTATTCTAGGCTCGGTTAAGATAAACCTGTTTCAAACAAAACACATTTCAGAACCTATATTTCTCAAAACTCACTAAGACTTGTACATCTAAACCAGTTTTTCGTTTTAAGTGCTATATATGAAGACACAAGAAAAGTGGAAATCAATTTATCAAACGTTTTGCGTTTTGAACGTATGGCTGACAACTTACCGTTTTCATATTTCAGGCCATGCAGACGCCGGAAGAACAAAAACCAAAAGAAGAAACTTCAAATACCGAAGATAATGAGGTATCCGACACAGATAAGACGTCACCACTGGACGAAGTCGATGCACCCGATTGTAATGGACAACTTGATGCCATCAGAGAGGAAGATGAACATTCTAATTACGATATAGAAGAGACTGATAAAGTGGACAGCACGATGGATAATAAGATAGCCAGTGTTGGTGACAATAAACGGAAAATAGTATCGCGTCAAAGTTCCACAGCTTCTATCAAAGTGCAAGGTCTTGCCGGAAATGATAGTGTAGGGGATTCTGGTATTGATACTATGAATGAGTCAGAAACACGTGATCAACCGGATGTTTTTGAACTGTCAGATGACGACGAGGCGCTCTCTGATACCAAGAAAGCGAAGCCTCTGACAAAGCGCGGGAGTTTATCCACTTGTGATATTTATACGACAGATAATGAAGACGATGAGGATATGATTGAAGCACATCACGTGCACGAATCTCTGTCACGTGTTTCTTCTATGGAGTCGGTTGATGATTTAAAGGATAAATTACCGACCGATGATGATGATGATAAAGAAAGTCGTATTCTGAGTTTTGTGAATCAACATATGTACATAGACATTCGACAAGATTCAAAAGAATCCGAAACGGAAACTCACAGAGAATCGGAACCGGAAAATACGCCGAAACACGTGATAGATGAAAACAAAATGGCGCGCGCTGAATTCTTACAGAAAGCTATTTTACGGCGTTCAGCGACCGCTCCAGCTTTGACAGTGACTACAAGTAGAATAGAGAAACCTTCGACGCCCAAACCATCTGTAAATGGACTGGTTTGTTCGCATATAGACATAGATTTAACCTGTGAATCTCCGCCTAAAGCCGATATCAAATCAACGCTAAAATTTAACGAGAGGGTGAAAAGTGCTCGACAAAGTAGGCCTCGCCCGGAGTCTGCTATGTCAAATAAAACAATAACTGTTGTTGATATAAGTGAAACAGTAGAAAGTGAAACAAACTTGTCGCAATCAGCTAAAAAGCAACGTTGGCCAATGCGACCACTGACTCGACCGCGGTCCCCGAGTTATCGACGTGTGTATAGTGCAACCAGTAGAAAATCGGCTACAGAATCGCCCGAACCTTGTGATCTTTCTATAGACATTATATCAGACAGGACTCCTAGAACACCACGGAGTCGACCTAACACTCCATTTGTAAGATCAAGGTCATCTATGGCGTCACGGCCGAATTTACCCCAGCGCCCCCAAACGGCAAGGTCGTATTCAACCACGCGGACTATTGAAACCCCGATAATGAAATATGAGAAAAAGGAAAATATATCATTAGTAGTAACAGAACCTTTTAAAAATAATGAAGAACTTTATCCAAGAAAAGATTTATTGACAACTTATCATCACGGATTTAAAAGTATTTGGCCAATAGGTCGTAAAGCAAATCTTATACGAAATAAGCGTCCATTTACGGCATTCGAAATGAACTCATATTCTCGATCTATAGAAAGGAGTGAGTTTCCGATACATATTGAAGAAAATGTCAGTAAACTTCACGTGGACTCAAGCAAGTCTATCCCAAAAATTAAAGGGAAGAGCCTACTTACAGAAAATAAAGTGATAAAACTAGAATTAGATGGAAATCAAGTGGAGCGACCTTTGTCACGGAATTCCGCCTTATTCATGCCAGCAAGAGAAAGACAGACGACAGGGAGAAGAATACTCTGTCAGTATAGGTGATAAAGTACTACAGAGTGATCTCCCTTTCTCGTTATAAAACGGCCTTTGTCACGGAATTCCGCCTTATTCATGCCAGCAAGAGAAAGACAGACGACAGGGAGAAGAATACTCTGTCAGTATAGGTGATAAAATACTACAGAGCAACATCCCTTTCTCGTTATATAAATTTGGTTGAGAGGTCGTAAAAGTCACCGCATTCTTGATAAGATTAAAAATTGACCAAAATCGTTTATTTACTTGCACGAACCCAATATTTTAGCAAGTATTGTCTCAATTTTGCAAATTGGTTGGGTTTATCAATTCATGATGATACCCTTAGCCATTTTCACGAATAACATTTAAAAATTATACAGAAACAAAAATCAGCTTTTCAAATTAGGGCAAGGCAAGGCAAGGCAACCATTTGGCTTTGTAGCCTTTATCATTACTAAATAATTAAGAAATCATTCCTCGTTAAACTATTTTAGTTGAAATAATATGTTTGAATGCATTTCCTTGAAGTCAAAGACTGACAATCGTTATAATATTATGTCTATCACTGCTAGTCAAGGAATATGTCGTTAAAACTCGTCCCGCATGAAATGACCCCAGTAAAAGCATCAGTATTGTTAGGCGTGTGTCGGATGACTAGGGTCGAATCTTGGTAGACTCTTTTTTTCCCTCACATAACCACTAATTTTGTACGTTAAATCCCATTTTAGGAACGCCAAGTTTTAAAAATCCGTGGTGACGACGTCACTTACAACGTCACCACGAATTTTTAGAACTTGACGTTCCTAAAATGGGGATTAACGTACAAAATTAGTGGTTATGTGAGGGGAAAAAAGAATAGGTTTCTCGATTCAAGCTGATCTCAACCTCGTCAAGAATTGAAAAGTTGTTAAGGCTCGCCAAGGCTCGCTAAATAGCATTTCTATTCTAGACTCGATTGAGATCATCTCAAACAAAATCTCATATCATAACCTATATACGAGTATATATATTTCAAATTAAAAAAAAGCACACACTGATTGACCGCTGCTAAAACTGTTCTACTTTCTCGAATGCAAGGTGTTTTGACGATCCGTCCAGGTCGTTCCTATTGAAATGATAGTTCTCGTTAATGTATGAAAAGGTCTTTCAAAAACACTTTTTTTTAGTTTCTTTGTTACTATTTATGATGTGAAAAATATTTTTTGTTAGTCAAATTGATAATTAGTCAAATCAAAGTACTGAAAGTACTGATAAGTTGGCATGCGTTCAAGAGACGGTGACCTCAAACCACTAACGAAGCTCAAGCCGCCCGCCCACCACAGGTGATCACATAATACGTCTCGTCTTTTGGCGGGCGCATATAAATGAACGTATTTCAACAACGAGAGACGCTTAAACCCCTGATTCGCTATACGGGCCTGCAATTGATGGAAGAAAAATGATAACAATAGGGCAAAAATGGTCCTAAACCGCTGTCCAGAATCCGATTTAGCTAGTGGCTCTCATCTAAGAAACCTTCTGGCAAAGTTTCATTCAAATTTGCCTAATTGTTGAAAGGAAACATAATTCGAAGAATAAACAGGGATAATAGACCCTGTCCACCCACTATTTATAGAGGAGACTCAAAATTAGCCCTGCCCTGCCACGCCCATATTTATGGGCTAATCAAAACTTTGCAAACAAATTTTGAAGATGGTCTCCAAAGAAATGTTCTGGTAAAGTTTCATTGAAATCGGCCAAGTGGTTCGGGAGGAGATGTCGTTCAAAGGTCCTGGGCTTAAATAAGTCCCGCCCTGCCACACCAATATTAATGGACCAATCAAAATTTCGTGAACAAATTGCCAAAAGCGATACTTAAGGAACATTCTGGTAAAGTTTCACAGTCATTTGCCGATTGGTTCAAGAGAAGATTTCATTCAAAGATTTTTGGCTCAATCCAAATTTTGCAAATAATTTTCAAAAAGGTTCACCTAGGAACTTTTTGGTAAAGTTTCATTGAGATGTTGTTCAAAGATTTCAGGATCAAATTAAGCCCCGCTTTGCCACGCTTATATTTATGGGCCATTTTCAATTTTACGAACAATTATTAAAAAGGGTCACCCCGGGAATATTCTGGTAAAGTTTCATTAAAATGGGTCCGCTGGTTCAGGAGGAGATGTCGTTCCAAGATTTCTGGCTCAAAATAAGCCCCGCCCTGCCACGGCGATATTTGTGGATTATCAGAATTTAGCGAAGAAGTTTTGAAGAGGGTCACCAGGGAACATTCTGGTTAAGTTTAATTGAAGTCGGCCCAGTGGTTCAGGGGGAGATGTCGTTCAAAGATTTCTGGCCTAAAATAAGCCCCGTCCTACCACGGCGATATTTGTGGATTATCAGAATTTAGTTCTGAAGTTTTAAGAAAGTTGACGACAGTTAACGGACGTCGGAGTCAGGGTGATCCTAAAAGCTCCCCTTGAGCACGTAGTGATCAGGTGAGCTAAAAAGGAAGAAAATGATATGGACCATACAGCCGACTAATGGACGCAGAGGCGGACACTTGTACACTCAAAACAGAATCTATGTTATTTTTCAAAAGACTTTCGTTATTGCAGGTCATGTGCTTCTCCGTTTAGCTAGCGGAGAGCAAAAGGTCAATGGACTGAGAGACAGACATGATGAAATCAATATGTGCTCCTCTACCTCTGAGTAGGGGGTATAGTTAATAACATCATTAAATTGATAAGGTGAACGATTGTGGAATGATTTAGGAATGATGTTGAATGAGTGAACGGAGCGAGTTTTGATTGAAATTTAAGAAAGGGAATCCAATGTCGCTTATTTGTTCAGGATGAAATTAGCGATATGTAAAACCTCCATTTAATGAATAAAAATGCATGAAAGTTACACCAATAGCTTTATATTTCGCCAAGAACCAATCACACGCTTTAAATTTCAATTGTCAGTGAAATCGCGATTTGGTTCTAAAATGCTTTATTCATTTTGAATGAACAAGTTGATCTTATTTATAGAGAAATTTTGAGAGTTTTGAATGGTTTGAGTGAGTGTTTGAAATGAATGAATGGAGCGCTGAGTGAGCGATTTAGAATGTTTTTGATTGAGATGAATGTCAATTTCACGATGTAACTAACTGTATGATGGTGCTCTTAAACGTGTTGATTTGCAAAAATGTGAAGAAAACAAGTTATTTTGGTGATGGAATGCAATTGGGCAAAGATATTCATAATTCCATTAAATATGTGGTGGCCAGGATTTTATTTGATGAATTTTGGGCTTTGACAATGAAACATTCATGTAGATAACTGAAATATGACGGGAAACAAACGACAATATGTTGCAAAAATATTTATTAACTTTAAAAGTGTATCTTCACTTAAAGACTAGAAAGCCATGAATGGCTTGTGTCGCTCCACAGGCTTGAATTTCTTGTAATAGCAAATCTAAGTTTTGACTAGATTTTTAGATATTTTGGGTTCTACTGATGTTGAAATGATTTTCAAAGTTTCCTCTTTTATAACATATAGAGAAATGACCTCTGCCCATAAAATACATATTTTTCATCCAATCACAATAATTGTTGGTAGACTGATGAAGGGTCACCCAAGGATCATTCATGTAAAATTTGGTTGATATCTATCAGTTAGATTCTGAGAAAATGATTATCAAAGTTTCCACTATATAACATATAGAGAAATGACCTCCGCCCATAAAATACATATTTTTCATCTGATCACAATAATTGTTGGTAGTCTGATAAAGGGTCACCCAAGGATCATTCATGTAAAATTTGGTTGATATCTATCAGTTAGATTCTGAGAAAATGATTATCAAAGTTTCCACTATATAACATATAGAGAAATGACCTCCGCCCATAAAATACATATTTTTCATCTGATCACAATAATTGTTGGTAGTCTGATAAAGGGTCACCCAAGGACCATTCATGTAAAATTTGGTTGATATCTATTGGTTAGATTCAGAAAAAATGATTTTCAAAGTTTCCACTATATAGCATATAGAGAAATGACCTCCGCCCATAAAATACATATTTTCCATCTGATCACAATAATTTTTGGTAGACTGATAAAGGGTCACCCAAGGATCATTTATGTAAAATTTTATTTTTTTATCCATCAATTAGAACCTTAGAAAAGTCACTTTTTACCATATTTGGAAATTAGCCACGCCCATTAAATCCATGTTTTTCATTGGATCAAAATTTCTTGAACAACTTTGAAAGAGGGTCACCCAAGGATCATTCCTGTGAAGTTTGGTTGAAATCCATCAAGTAGTTTCTTAGGAGAAGATTTTTAAAGAAAAAGTTTACGACCGGACGCACGGACGCACGGACGCACAGACGCACGGACGCACGGACAGACGCACGACGGACACAACGCCATGACAATAGCCCCAGTGGCTTTCAGCCAGTGGAGCTAAAAAACTAAAGATTTTTTATTTCGTAACTGTAGACAGAAACGTGCAATTTAATAATTTGTCATAAGTTAAATGTGTGACAAGGTCGTTCAGAAAGAGAAACTATACCTTTAAAAGAAGCTATAACATAATTCTACGTAAATAGGTCGCGACATTACCAAATAAGCAGATCACGTGATTGGCCTGTGCTATTGCCACAATACTGAGAAACCAGGTCGCGACATTGCCAAATAAGCAGATCACGTGATTGGCTAGTGCTATTTTCAACAGCTAACCTTATTAGACTTGACTTATCACATGATTTCCAAATATAGTAATGTAAACATGTTATACTAGTAAATTCGTACGCTAATTTCAATAAATATCGTTTAAATCATGAATTAACGTGTTAATAATAAACATGAAGTGATAGTTGTGTAATTGTACAGGATTATTTCATTTTGATGCAATAAACTGTATGTCTATGTCAAGTTGAGATATACAAAATAGGCCGAAGTGTATTCACATCCTGCTCACGTGATGT